>CM023104.1:805062-920780 GCA_013103745.1 Gardenia jasminoides | reverse complement strand
AAGGCCCAAGTACAACCTAAGAGGGGGTGAATTAGGTTGATTAAAAATCAGCCAAGTATTACCTCTTTTCGATTTTAATCACAAGTTCTTGAACGATGATTTATGAAGTAGATAGACAAGTCAAGATTGATAAATATGGATGAAATTTCAAACAATGAATATGATAATGAAGATAAAAACAAGTAATGAAAGATAGAAACCAAACTTCTTCAAGTCTCCACTTGAGCTTGAAGAGAATTCCTCAAAACAAATCTTCAATTTGGTGAAATTCAATCACACTTGTGTAAATAGAAGGATCACTTCCTCCTGCCCCAAGCTCCACTTAGTCAAGCTAGAAGTTTTACACTCTTTACGAAAACCCTCACACAGCTACACAATTGATGAATTCACTCACAATTGAAAAGCTTCTCAATGAACTATCACTACAAGACTAACAATTCTTACTCAAAATGAGTATTTTCTAGCTAAAATCACTCTTAAGAACTTGTTATCCAAGTGTACAGTTGTATTTGATATTTGGACAGTTCTTGTATTTATAGGAGACCAAAAGTGCCTAGAAAACGAGGTCAACGGATAGTACAAGTTGAAATGTCAACTAGTTGGAGCTATCTGACGTCCGACACTGTTGTTCGTCCGATGCTAGCCCCGATAGGTAAGTTTCGAAGTCTTATCGGACGGACGATGAATAATTCTGCGTCCGATAGCTTTATGTCCGCAAAGGCTGCGAGGGCTCGTAAAATTTTCATGGAATCGATCGGACGGCCGATACATGTCTTTATGCCCAAGGTTTGCGTCCAAAGCGCCCGAAGCTCATCAAATTTCTTTGATATCTTCGACGTCCGTAGATGTTATGCGTCCAAAGAGGTGTCCGATAGATCCCCTGCTCATCGGACGTCCGATACGCCGTTGAGCGTCCGATAGAAGGTTTTGACGGACGTCCGATAAGGTATCGCCCGTCCGAAGGCCAACAGCTTCCCGCTCGATATCCGCTCGTCAAGAATCTCACTAGAAAACATTAGACCAATTTTCTTCAATTGTTTTGTAATTATCAAAATTGGATCACAATTAACATTCTCCCCTTTTGATGATGACAAAACAATTGAATGTAATTTGACCAAAATTGAGTTTTAACAAAAGAATTCCCCTTACTTGAATAACTCCCCTTACTCAATAACTCAAATTTCTTTTCTTTTACTTGAATAACTCCCCACTCAATAACTCAAATTTCTTTTTTTCTTTTACTCCCCTTTTGTCATCACAAAACATTCATCCCAAATGTAAACAAAAGCGAATCAGATAGTGTAGTAATGTAAACAAGCAAAAATCTCCAGTTAGATTTCATCGATAACTCTAATATCGATTTCAGAGATAACATCATCCAAAGAACATAGTGCAAAATCATGGAAAGGCCAATTGTAAGGCCATCATCATTAACTGAAAATGTTAAAAGTAATCAAGTGCTGGTTCTACAAAGGTCTTAGATGAAAGCAAGAAATAGATTAATACACTTTCACATCAAGAAAGGGAACAAAAACAGACTTGTGCATTCTAATGTGAAGTGTAAGTGCATCCTAGAGTGCCTAAAGAGTGAATGTTGATCGAAGTTCCGTGTCGCCGACAAGCCTATATGTTGAATCATCTTCTTCGCAGCTTCATCCCCATCATCTTCGCTTTCTTCATCTTCCACAACCACTGGTTCTTTCCCCTTGGTAGATGATGTGGGATCACGTCAGAGTTTGTGACTCGGCCATCTCTTGGTCATCCAATGAAGGATCGCCAGGGCTTTTGGCTTGAGAGGTGTTTTCATCCCTGGAGGAGGGAACAAAGTGTTTCTTTTGTCAAGAAAGTTGGATTTTGGTCGATGTCATGGTTAACATAAGACCATGTTCAAGTAGAAGAACATGACTTTGAGCTCGCTCAACAAATCCAAGACATCGATTGAGAGGAAATCCTAGAGGCTGACTTCCTAGGATGAATTGATGGACCTCGAGTAAATCTAAGAGTTCTAGCAAGACTAGGAGAGAGAGGAACATCATGTCCTTTCTTTGAGCGAGATTCAGAGACAGCTTCCTTGGTGCACCAATTTCCATCAAAGAATTTTAAATTCTTCCTTTCAAAATACTGTTTTGAAAACACAGAAGTGGTTAAGTCCTTAGGACATACACCACTTATAGGAATTTTGAAGTGTTCAAAGATGGGAGTTAAAAACTTTCCATAAGAGAGTTTTCTTCTTGTATCAGTGGAGAGTTTCATCATAAACTTACACATGACAAAGCCAAAATCTATTCGAATTCTTTCAACAAAGCAATAAAACAGATATAACTCCATTTTGTTTGCATCTGTCCGATGACCATCAGTTGGAACAAGCAAATTTGAGATGATTGAAAAGATGATCAGGTTTTTAGGACTTAAATCTTCCAACTTGGCATCAACAGGAGTTTGAAAAGGAGATTGAAAATAGGCCATTAATTTTTCAGCATTGAAATGATTTAAACTTGTTGGAGTTTCCTCATAGGAAAAGAAGTTTGCAATTTTACTTTTGCACCCAAACTCAATGGTGGTTTTTAGAATTTCATTCACAACATCAGAGTCAAAAACCAAATCAATACCATTCACACGGGATTTAAGCTCATCACGGGAATTACCCTTCCTAAGATTGGCAAAAAACCGATACATCATGTCGGTAATAGACATTAGGCATAACAATGATGTGAGACCATTTCAAACTCAAACAACTTAAGGACGACTCTAGATCGATTTTCTTAAACTCGAAGGAATAATGGATCGCTGAATAATGAAACTTTTGAGAGAATAAGGCAAACTTAGACTCAAAGATCGTAATCTATGAATTTAGGTAAGGGAGCAGTGTTCTATTATAACCCGAGAATCGGCGAGTAGTAACGAGGTGGTTGTTTTGTAGCAGCCACGCCTTGTTCTTTGAGGTGCGCTTGTTCCGCTGGGGAGGAAGTATCTTCATCTCTTGGCAACTTCTTGCGTCCGTAGATGACGAGCTCCACGAAAAGTACCATTGTGCTTATGTTGTGTGATTTGATGAGGAAGTGTTACCACGTAATGCAGAGTGACACACTTTAAATTCGAAAGATATATCAATTTTTCGAGCCGAAAGAGGAGAAAGGAGAACTTAGGGTTTCGTGAGATTTGGGAATGAGAAGAGGAGTGATTTATAGTGACACTTGATGAAGATTGGACCGCAATAGGTGAGAGGTGAAATCGAACTTTCAATTTTGAGAAATGGTGAAGTTTTGGCTGGAATTTGGAGTTTTGAATTGAGGTGGTTGGGAAGATGCGTCCAATTAAATGTAGTTGACCGATGGAAATGAAGTGAAATGACCCGATTCAAGCGATCGCTCATGTGTCGGACGTCCGAACGACCAAGCGCCCACCCATGCGTCCGATAGCATTTTCTCGAAAATGACCAAGAACACCGCCGGACGCCCGCTCATCGATCGGACGTCCGATAAGTTTTACCGTAAAGGCTTAAGGCATCTTTTCTAAAATACCCAATTTCAACGAAGATATCTAAATTGTTCTAGGGTAGTGCTTTTGTGAAAATATCAGCAATTTGATCATCCGGCGCATATAGTTTACACAAATTTCACCTTTTGAACAAGATCAATGAATGAAATGATGCTTAATGTCTATATGTTTTGTTCTAGAATGTTGAATAGGATTTTTTGTCAAATTAATTGCACTAGTGTTATCACAAAAAATGGGCATGTTATCATATGTCAAACCAAAATCATTCAATGTATGTTTCATCCAAATTAATTGTGCACAACATGCACTAGCAGCAACATATTCCGCTTCGGTTGTTGATAAGGAAATGGCATTTTGTTTCTTACTAAACCAAGAGACTAAACACTTTCCAAGAAAATGACAAGATCCACTAGTACTTTTTCTATCAATTCTGACATCCGCCAAAATCAGCGTCAGATAACCACACAAGGTGAATTCATTACATTTAGAATACCAAATACCAAAATTCATGGTTCCTTTCAAATAACGAAAAATTCTTTTAACGGCATTCAAATGAGATTCTTTTGGGCAAGATTGAAAACGAGCACATAAGCATACAGCAAACATAATATCCGGTCTACTTGCGCTAAATAAAGAAGGCTTCCGATCATACCTCTATACTTTTCTCATCTACATTTGTACCTTCTTCGTCCCTTTCAAGCTTGGTGGATGTGCACATTGGTGTTCCCACATGCTTTGAGTCTTCCATGCCGAACCTTTGAGGAGTTCTTTGGTGTATTTTATTTGGTTGATGAAGGTTCCTTCACGCGGTTTGAATGACTTGGAGTCCGAGAAAAGTTCAATTCTCCCATTAAGCTCATCTCAAACTCATTTTGCATAATGGTGGAAAATCCTTGCACAAATCCTCATTAGTAGCACCAAATATAATATCATCAACGAGATTTGTACAATAAGAAGATCATTTGATTTTGTTTTGTAAAAAGAGTTGTGTCTACTATGCCTCTTTTAAAACCATTTTCAACTAAGAATCCACTTAAGCGTTCATACCAAGCCCTAGGGGCTTGTTTTAGACCATATAATGCTTTTGAGAGTTTAAATACATGATTAGGAAACTTTTCATTTTCAAAGCCGGGTGGTTGATCCACATATACTTCTTGATCAATGAAACCATTTAGAAAAGCACTTTTAACATCCATTTGATACAACTTAAAACCCTTGAAACATGCAAATGCAAGAAACATCCTAATAGACTCTAATCTAGCAACGGGAGCAAACGTTTCATCATAATCAATACCTTCTTCTTGAGCATACCCTTTAGCTACTAATCTAGCCTTGTTTCTTACAATTTCACCTTTATCATTTAATTTATTTCTAAACACCCATTTAGTGCCAATGATAGGATAATTTTGAGGTCTTTCAATTAAAGTCCAAACATTATTTCTTTCAAATTGATTTAACTCCTCTTGCATGGCCATAATCCAATAATCATCTTTAAGGCATCATTGATGTTTTAGGCTCAATATGAGATACAAATGCTAAATTATCAAATAATGTCTTTGATGAAGAACGAAGTTCTTACCCTCTCGGATGGATCACCAATGATCAAATCCTTTGGATGATTTTGAATGAACTTCCATGCCTTAGAAAATCCTTTAGTGATTCATCAATCTTGTCTTCTTCATCTAGTCTTCAATTTCTTGAGAATCACCATCTTTGAATTTTCTTCCATATCACAATTGTTCTCCTCTTGAAGTGTGAGCTTCTCAAGATTCTTTTGAACACCTACATCATCATCTACACAAGTGCTATTTGAAGAGTTGTCATTAGATTCATCAAATGAAACATGTATAGCTTCTTCAATCACAAGAGTTCTTCTATTATAAACTCTATATCCTCTTTTATTATCACAATATCCCAAGAAAATACCTTCATCGGTTTTCTTATCAAACTTTCCAAGGTGTTCTTTGATATTCAAAATAAAACACTTGCATCCAAAACTTTAAAATAGCCAACAATTGGTTTTTATCAAACATCAACTCATATGAAGTTTTGTTCAAAAAAGGTCTTAGTAATACTCTATTCATTACATAGCAAGTTGTATTTACGGCTTCCTACCAAAAAATATTTTGGTAAATCATTCTCACTTAACATGGTTCTT
The DNA here is from genome assembly GCA_013103745.1 of Gardenia jasminoides. Lineage (NCBI taxonomy): Eukaryota > Viridiplantae > Streptophyta > Magnoliopsida > Gentianales > Rubiaceae > Gardenia > Gardenia jasminoides. The sequence continues at coordinate 915,124 of CM023104.1, read as the reverse complement.
ATGGGTTTCTACAAGTGTTCTATTTTTCTTTCAACAACACCATTTTGTTGAGGGGTTTTACAATAGAAAATTCATGAGTTATTCCATTATGATCACAAAAATCTGGAAATCCACAATATTTAAATTCAACCATTATCACTTCTAATTTTGATAATATGCAATCCAAGTAAATTTTGCACTTTGCAAAGAGAGAGACAAAACTTTTAAAGGCATCATCTTTATGAGTAAGAAAAATAGTCCATGTATATCTAGAGTAATCATCAACAATAACTAAACAAAATCTTCTACCACCTAGACTAGCAATAGGTGTAGGACCGAATAGATCAAGATGTAAGAGTTCCAATGGCTTAGATGTAGAAATGATTTTCTTAGGTTTAAAAGATGTTTTGGTTTGTTTTCCAAATTGACATGCATCACAAATCTTATCCTTTCAAACTTAATTTTAGGAAGTCCTCTAACAAGCTCCCTTTTGAGATTTCATTTATCACATCCATGTTAAAATGACAAAGTCTTCTATGCCACAACCAAGGATCTTCATTTGAGATTTTAAGGCATTTAAAACTAGAAGAGTCAATTTTTTCAAGAATCACAACATAGATGTCATTGTATCTACTTCCTTTGAAAACAATGTTAAATTTTGAGTCAAGAACCAAACATTCATGTTTTTTGAATAAAACAAATAGATCTCTATCACAAAGTTGACTGACACTAAGCAAATTATAACTTAGATTATCCACTAAAAGAACATTATGCACAAATGTTTCACCATTCTTACCCACATCACCTACTCCAATTGTTTTAGCTTTCATGTCGTCTCCAAAAGTCACTTTTCCACTTGATTTTGATTTGAGCTTGATGAATTGTGAAGAATCACCGGTCATGTGTCTTGAGCATCCACTATCAATGAACCATTTTGATTTCTTCATATCCTTTTCAATTTTACCTACAAGAAATAGAAAGTTTGGTACCCCTTTTAATTTTTGGGTCCTTGATGGTTAGAGTCAATGTTTGACTAACCACATACATCTCATTCCTTTTCTCATGTTTCTTTTCACATAGCACTCATGCTTCAAGTGACCTACTTGGCAGCAAAAAATCACACATAATGGTAGAATCGTTTACGTGAACAGATTTAATGAATCTAACTCCACTTTTTCTATGAATTGCAAATTCATTTGCATTAAATATAATTTTCTTTCATAGGGTTAAACACCTTCCTTGTGAAACTACTTTGTTTCTTGTTTTGAAGCATCACGCCAAGATTATCCATTCTCCTTTCAAGTCATTTTGTCTTTCTTTGAGCATTTCACAAAGGCTTGTTTTTCTATCAAGTTCATAATGCAATTCCATTTCAGTTTTAGTAAGCAATCATTGTCATATTTCAACTTCTTATTATCTTGAAACAAGTTTGCATTATCTTGCAAAAGAAAAGTAATTTTTTGTTTTAGTTCCTTGTTTCTAGAATAGGACTCTTTCAAGCTTTCATGCAGTTTTGCAACAAATGACTCTAAATCATCATCATCATCATCACTATTGTATTGTGGATGAGAAGTTACCTCATTATCACCAATTGCCATAAAGGCAATTTGAGCTGTTTCTTCTTCTTCTCTCTCTCCGAAGTTGCATCTATTCCAAGTAATTTGAAAGTTGTTAAACTTCGGTTTTCTTTCATTCTTCATATCTTTTTTCTTCTTCATTGGACAGTCCACCGCATAATGCCCGAGCTGCCCACATTCGAAGCACTTATCTCCTTGTTTCTTGTTTGCATCATATCTTGCTTTGTATTTTGTATTGAGTTGATTGTTGTTTTGATTGCTTGGTCCTCCTTTCTGAATCTTCTTTGTTGAGTATTCTTTTGAAGCTTTTTGTGATGAGTGCAAGATCACTATCATCACAATCACCATCTTCTTCATCTTGTGAAGCCAAGTCATCCTCATCTTGAGCAGCCTTTAGAGCAATGCTTCGTTTAACTCTTGCTTCCTCTTCATCTTGTACTTTGCTTTTGAGCTTTAATTCATAAGATGTTAGAGAGTTAATGAGAGACTCAATAGACATAGAGTTTAAGTCCTTGGCTTCCTCAATTGCAGTTACTTTGTTCTCCCATTCTTTAGGTAAAGCATTCAAAATTTTCCTATTCTTTTCACCAAGAGTGTATTCCTTTTCCAAAACTTCTAGGTCTTTAATAAGGTCATTGAATCTACAAGACATCTTATCAATGTTTTCATGAGGTTCCATTTTGAATGATTCATATTTAGTAACAAGAATGGATTTCTTTTGCTCTCTTACATCCTCACTACCTTCATGAATTTCTCTTAGTTTATCCCAAATTTCTTTGGCATGATTTACACCCTTTACTCTAATGGATTCATTCAATCTAGTGCACTATAAAGAACATTCATGGCTTTTGCATTTGATGTGAGATTAGCTCTATCCTCTCGATTCAACTCATCTCTAGTTTTTAATCTAGGAACATGAGTGATGGGATCATTTATAATGGCAGTGTAAGGACCTTCACTAACAATAAACCATAAATCAATGTCAATAGATTGCAAGAAAATAACCATAATGCTCTTTCCAGCTTACATAGTTTGATCCATTAAACATTGGTGGTCTAGTGATTGATTGACCTTCACGTAACATGGCATTGTTGGTTGTCATCTTTACTCTAAGCGGTTAAGCTTGATTTTAGAGACCAAGCTCTGATACCAATTGTAAGGCCCAAGTACAACCTAAGAGGGGGGGGTGAATTAGGTTGATTAAAAATCAGCCAAGTATTACCTCTTTTTCTCGATTTTAATCACAAGTTCTTGAACAGATGATTTATGAAGTAGATAGACAAGTCAAGATTGATAAATATGGATGAAATTTCAAACAATGAATATGATAATGTAAGATAAAAAACAAGTAATGAAAGATAGCAAACCAAACTTCTTCAAGTCTCCACTTGAGCTTGAAGAGAATTCCTCAAAACAGCCTTCTTCAATTTGGTGAAATTCAATCACACTTGTGTACAATAGAAGGATCACTTCCTCCTTGCCCCAAGCTCCACTTAGTCAAGCTAGGAAGTTTTACACTCTTTACAAAACCCTCACACAGCCTACACAATTGATGAATTCACTCACAATTGAAAAGCTTCTCAATGAACTATCACTACAAGACTAACAATTCTTACTCAAAATGAGTATTTTCTAGTTAAAATCACTCTTAAGAACTTGTTATCCAAGTGTACAGTTGTATTTGATATTTGGACAGTTCTTGTATTTATAGGAGACCAAAAAGTGCCTAGAAAACGAGGTCAACGGATAGTACAAGTTGAAATGTCAACTAGCCGTTGGAGCTATCTGACGTCCGACACTCGTTGTTCGTCCGATGCTAGCGTCCGATAGGCAAGTTTCGAAGTCTTATCGGACGGACGATGAATAATTCCGATAGCTTTATGTCCGGCTGGCCAGAGGGCTCGTAAAATTTTCATGGAATCGACGGACGGCCGATACATGTCTTTATGTCCAAGGCTTTGCGTCCAAAGCGCCCAAGAAGCTCATCAAATTTCTTGATATCTTCGACGTCCGATGTAGATGTTATGGCGTCCAAAGAGGTGTCCGATAGATCCCTCGCTCATCGGACGTCCGATACGCCGTTGAGCGTCCGATAGGAAGGTTTCGAGTTTTATCGGACGTCCGATACAAGGTATCGTCCGTCCGACAGTCAGCAGTTTCTTCAACAGTTTCCTGCCTCGATATCCTGTTCTGTCAAGAATCTCACTAGAAAACATTAGACCAATTTTCTTCAATTGTTTTGTAATTATCAAAATTCGGGATCACAATTAACATACTCCCAAGCTTAGAAACTCCAAAAGCTCCAACCTTAACCCACGATCAGCTTGTTTTGATGATGGATTTCGTCTCCAATCTCAAGAACAAGAAGTAGCCAACCAAAAAGAAGCTTTCTTCCTTTTTATTTTCTCTCTCTAAACTTTGGACCCCCTCTCTCTCTTTCTCTCTCACTCACGGCTGCCAAGAAATGAAGATGGAACAAGATCAAAGCCCTCACTAAAGTCTTGAAGATTCAAGAATTTGAGGAAGAAGATCAAAGCTTAAACTCTTCTTTTTCTCTCTCCCACTTTTGGGACCTTCTCTCCCTCCCTCCCTCTCTCACGGCAGCTCCAAGAGGAGGAAGAGACAAGAACCAAGCCTTCAATGGAGTCCTCAATCTTCAAGAGATCGAAGATGAAGATGAAATCTCTCAAACTTTTCTCTCTATTTCTCTCTCTATGTCTCGGCCTCTCTCTCTCTCTTTGTCTCCAAAGAGTGGCTGAAAATGAAGTACAAGAAACAAGAGAAGAAACTTTAAGGGAGACAAAAAGTTGTCTTTTCCCCAATTTAAGGAAAAGTGGTCAAACGACCACTTTTTTGTCGACACACCTAACTTTACCTGCTTTTATCTCATTCCGACACTGTCTAACCTTGCATATATCTCTGTAATATCACTACATATGCTCGATTTCCACTTAAAGTCACTATTCATGCTTCAGAACAAAAATTAGACACTTATACTGGCCAAAACCACACACCGGCAAATAATTCTTGAAAAATTCTCTAAAATAGAAAATAATCACTCAAAACATAAATTTACTAATATTTTAGTGCATGAACATAATATAAATATTATTTTTTATTTTAAAATAAAATTTGAATTTTGAGGCCCTCACAATATGAGCCACACACCTCACGTGAGTCCATTTCCTATCCAACACAACTTTTGCCCAATTCTGAAGTTTTCCCCTTAAATATTGGACAGCTGTATCATTGGAACTCACATTGTCAACTGTAACAGTAGGACATCATCAATTCCTCACTCTAATAGACACTTCTCTATAGCCTTTCCAATTTCTCCCTTGTGGCTAGGAGTAGGGCAAAAATTCAGGATTCTTTTGTTTAGTTTCCAATCATTATCAATGAAATGAGCAGTGCGGCACATATAGTTTATCCTTTGAATGGATGTCCAAGAATCTGTAGTTAGACAAATTCTACTATTGCTATTTTTTATGACATGTTTCAGCTTGATTTTTTCATCTGAGTACAAACAATCTCTAGAAATAGTCCATCTAGAAGGAATTCTAAAAGAAGGACAAGTAGTCCGCATCATATGTTAAAGCCTCTTCCCTCTACATGTTTAAAGGGCAATTCATCTACAATTATCATGTAAGCTATGCTTTTTCTAATAGCTTCAGCATCAAATTTCCAACTAATAAGTGAACCTTTAACCTCTCCGCTTGAATTTCAGTTTCACCCAATAACAAAGTAGACTGTGTGAGGGCCTCAAAATTCAGAATTTATTTTAAAAATGCATAAAATTATTTATATTGTGTTTATTAATTGAAATATGAGTGAATATATGTTTAAAGTGATTATTTCTCAATTTAGAGAATTTTATACCTAATTGTTTGTCGGTGTGGTTTTGGTAAATTTTAGCGCTAAAAATTGTACCGACACGTGAATAGTGACTTGGACTTGAAACCGAGCATATGTAGTGATATTTTGAAAATATTATTAAGGTGAAACAGTGTCGGGGTGAAAGAAACCAGTGTAAGTTAGGCTGTCAAGTGACGATAAAGTGCCAAAAAAGCACTTTTTCCCTTAAAATAAGGAAATGCACTTTTTGACCCATAAAAGCCTTGACTTCTTGCACCCTTATACTTCATTTTCCAGCTGCTATTTTGAGCTTAGAGAGAGAGAGGGAGGCCGAAATTGAGAGCAAGAAATGAGAGAGAAAATAAGCTCATCTTCTTCTTCCATTTCTTGAAGCTTCATGACACCATTGAGGGTTTTAATCTTGGTTTCCTCTTCATTTCTTGGCTGCCATGAGAGAGTGAAAGAGGGAGAGAGAGGCCGAGAGACTTGAGAGAGAAAGGAGGGAAAGCTTGGAACCTTGTTTCTTCCATTTCTTCTTCTTCCTTGTTTGCTTCTTCAAGACACCATTGAAGCTCATCATCTTCATCCCTTATTGCAGCCGAAGGAGAGAGAAGGAAGTGAGGGCTGGTCCCATTTCTGGAGGAGAAAAGAGGTGAGTTTGAAGCTTGATTTTCCATTTTCTTTCTACCCAAGCAACTTGAACCTATGAAACTTGATTGATGAGTTGTGGGTTTACTTTCCTTCCATGGCAGCCGAACCAAGGAGAGAGGAGAGAGAGTGTGGTCCAAAAATCTTGAAGGAAAAGAAAGAGAAAAGTGAAGAAATAAAGTTTGTTTGAGTGGTGGGTTGCTTGATCGAGCTTGAGTTGTAGATCACCCTCAAAGTTCAAGATCTTAGATAAAGATCAAGCTTTCATGGTTGTTGAGCTTGGAAGGGATCAATTTTGAGAAGATATCACAAAGTCTCTGGATCTTGTCGGATCTTGTCGATCCGGTCGATCTGAAGGTATAAAGCTTGAACCTTGTAGAGATAGCTTTATTAGTGTTAAATAGCTTAGATCTATGGTTGATTTTGGGTAAAATGATCTCATCTCAAAAAGATGAAGTTGGCTCTTGAAATCCCAACCTAGGTATGACTTGAGGTGGCCTCTAGGTAGCTGGACTTGAGGACCTGATTGGGAATTTGATTGTTAATTGTGAACTTGCATTGATATGGTTAGAAATTAGGGTTTTCAGTTGTTGAAAAGTTGAAGGAAAATGTATGTTATGGCCAAACCCATGCCTGGTGATTTCAATGTTTGATTTTGGAATGTCGTGAATGTTCTCAAGGATTTTATCTTTGAGAAAAATGTGTATATTGTTCTAATTATGAGTGTATGTGTGTGAGTGAGTGTTTGATTTAAAAAAAGGGTAAAAGTGTAGTTTTCATGAAATTTGAGTGAAAAGTGCTATTTGACTGAATTTGAAGGTTTTGCAGTGTTTTGGCTAAATTCTGGGGATTTTCGAATACAATGGCTTGATATGAAACGTTTCATATCAATATGGAAGTTTTAGCCAAAAATGAATTGTCGAACGTATTGTGTAAAAAGTGATTTTGAGGTATGAGACCTCACTTAAATGTTTTGTGAAAGAGAACGTACTTATGTGCCAATGAGTATATCGGTGGATGCTCTTTGAAATGGAAAAGTGATTTTTCAAAGAGGATTTATTCAAATATTGTGCCATGTGAAATGAGAGTTTTTCCTCGAAGAAATTTTGGAAAAATGTTGTTTGAGACTAACAAGTGAAAGTAATTGTGTTAGTGACTGAAAAATGAAGTGAATCTCATGGATTGTTTTAAATTATTTTAGGAAGTGTGCAAGGCAGTGACTTTGACCCCTACGAGAAAGCTGAACCTTACTTTGGTGAGTTTCCATACTTGTTACATGATTATGTGAAAATGATCGCAATGGTGTTTAGTGAAGTGATTTTGAAGTGAAAGCTAGTTCTCGAACTCTCTGATGAGGAGTGTATTTTATCACACTTACCCTTATCATAAATAAAAGAAATTGTGAAAGGGTTTTTGCAATGACTCACATGTGTGAGTGTTTTAACCTGTTTTCAACCTAGTTCTAACTTGTTTTTAAAGGAAATGTTTTATTACTATTCTTTACCAATGAAATGTTTTCCTACTTTTGTGAGTATTTCAGACTATGTTTCAAACTATTTACAAATGAACGACTTTACTAGCGATTTCAAAGGGAATAATTTACTCGTGCTTGCTAAATGGTTTATTAGTGTTTATAAGTGAAGTAATTTACTATTGAAATGATTTCTAAGTAAAGACACTCTCAAGTGCGTGACTTACTTGACTTGAAATGTGTTTTTAACTTGAAATGTGAATTAATGTGAAAGATAGGTTTTGATCCATCAAATGGAGTAGTGTGTACTATATCACAATTACTCCCATTTGAATGGTACTACTTGCAAAAGTGTTTTCCTGATATTTTGAGTATACTTGATTCTTTTGTCTTGTGCCATGATTCCTGTATTGAATTGCATGAAGTGATGTGACGTGTTCTGTATTCCCTGTTCTTGAGAATTTAATCCCCTTGGTACGATAACCTTGGGCTACGTGATATACAATCCCCTTTGGTATAACCTTGGGCTACGCGGATATACCGAATCCCCTTGTACGATAACCTTGCTCACGTGGATATACCGAATCCCCTTGGTGTGATAACCTTACGCGATAAACTCAATCCCCTTGGTATGACAACCTATGGATGAACTTAATCCCCTTGGTATGACAACCTTGGCTACGGATGAACTTAATCCTACTCTTGTGTGATTACTGGCTTTCCTTCTTTGTTTATATTCGAGTATGAATTTTGAAGTGAAAAATCATATGTGTTATGTGCTTTCTATGTTTTTTGAACTCACGGGCTTTTAGCTCACCCTTTAAATTTGTTTTCCAATGTATGTAATGCACTGAGTGGAGAAGCCAACCCTAGAAGTAGGGTTTATTATGTTGAAATGTTGAGAACTTTGGAGTGTGATTGTTGCAAGTTTTTTTGTAATTCGAATTTTGGATGTAAAGTGGAAGATTTATGGATCCAAAGTTGTAATTTGATGTTGTGGATTGTAAACTATCATTCCATTTGTAGTGTACTCTGAGTTTTAGTTTGGTAAGTTGTTTGATGGTGGAGGACTCAGTAGTGAGTCCCGGCGAAGGTCAGATACCCTAGGGTACTCTAGAGAGGTGGGTCGTCACAGACTGACCAGACTTATTTTGAGGATTTAGATGACATTTAGATACATGAGTGTTAAGAGGAGTAGTACCATTACTTCTTGAATCTGCAGTATAATCTTCTCACAATACTTGCATACCGCATGACGAACTCCTTTGACATGCTTTATATCAAAATGCTCCCAAGTTCTGGATCTCTTCTTGTATTCTCCTCTTTTCTTAGCTGCACCAGATTGTTCAAAGCTTTCTGTGGTAGGACTAGGAGGTAGAGTTCCAGATGACCCTTCTTGTTCCAACTCCTCATGGCTTGGATTGCTTGCAATTGTAGTATCAGACATAGTTTCAAATTTCTGTAAATCCAACCATGCAAAATATGCAATTAAGTGCAACAATCAATTAATGGAGTTGGAATAATTTAAATTCTAAAAATTCTGGAATAATCAATTCAGACTTCGTTTTCAACTTTTCGTGATATTTTATACATTTGATCAATCTTTGTCGTTGTTTCTTGAAAATTCTGGAATAATCAATTAAGTTATTGTTTTCTTGCTTCTCTAATTCAGAACTATTGGTTTCTAATTATGAAGGGTTAAAAACAGAGAACAGCATAAGTATAGCCACATCAATTTGGCCCTTTATAAATGTAACAGAAATTTCAAAAGTTGGAGAACCTTATCCTTCAAGAGTAAATTTCAAAGGAGAAAAATAAGCAATTAGGAGGCTAAGGTGGAGATCAGCCCTCGACAATTCCCAAAGCATCGTGGCTATCTAACTACAGTACACCAACCACATTGCTCATAAAGCTTTTGACGAGATTAATGTTCATAGCTTGTGTACATTTCCTGTTAATGGGCAGTGCACACTAATCTAATTTGATTTTGTTGAAATTTCTACCCATTTGTGCTTAAGCTTTTGACAAAAAAGTGTTTATTTTGTGCCCATGCATATAAAAAGATAAACTTCTAAATAACCCTACCTTTATGAGTACAATATCACCAAATAGCAAAAGCCTCAAGCCTAGGAAAGGTTTTACAAAATCACTGTTGTCAACAGCAAGTGCAAACCATGTACACTTGGCTGGCTCATAGATTAATAGGTGCTTAATAAACAATTTTTATTTCTACACTGGGTCAGACTTAACTAGATGGCTTGTTTGGAAGGAATTTAACACAGGGCATAAGTCCGGTAGCGAGAAAGATCTATTTTTAATTAATTATAAGGATGAATACAATTTTGTACCTGGTTCTTTTATCTTGTTTCGATAAAGGCCTGTGGGGGACGATGAGGAAAAAGTAAATAAAGACTGAGAGAATTATACATGGCATTGATAATTGTGTTTTCTAAGCTCCAGAAATGCTGCTCAAGCGAAGAAGGCAGTGTGGGATTAGCAAAGAAAAAAAAAATGATAGTTGTGGGAGTTCTTGGAGTCCGCCAGAAATCCACTCACCCAAAAACCATAAACTAAAGGACAAGTAATCTAAGTACAAATGGATTCGACAAAACCCTCTAGAGTTTTTGATCCCTGTTTACGAGTAGTATTTAACAACATGCATTGATCTTCGCTTGATTTTTATTCTTCAAACTCCAACATTTTTACCATTGATTTGCCAGTTGTGATTTTTTTTAAACTTTCACACAAGGAATGAAGTCAATGAACATAAAAAACTTACAGATGAAGGGCTGCTGCTGTATTGTGGACTGTGGTGTTGCCAGACTTGCAATAGCCGATAGGGATGACCGGACGACTGGAATTGGAAGAGGTGGGTGCCGGGTGGTGGGCGGTGGGCTGCGCCTGCGCTTGCTCCGCTTCGGATGCAAATCGAATTGGGGAAAGAAAGAAACAATTAGGGCTGCATTCGTCATTTCGTTGAGGCTTCAAGGCCTGAACTAATCGAATTGGGGATAGGGTTGGGGAAAGAAAGAAACAATTAGGGCTGCGTTCGTCACTTTGTTGAGGCTTCAGGCTGTGCAAATCGAATTGGGGAATGGGATAGCCGGATAAGGTTGGGGAAAGAAAGAAACAAAGGCTTGACTACATTGACCATAGACAAGTTGACCACCTAAGTAACATTGACCATAGCTATTCGGATATTCGAATATGAAACTGGTAAATTTTACCATTTTACCGAATTAAATTCGAATTCGGTAATACCGAATTGAAAAATCTTGAAACCGATTTCGAAATAAATTTGACATATCTTAATTCGGAATTTCCGAATTACCGATCGAATTATTGAATTACCGATTTCGAATTACCGAAATCAAATCGAATTCAGTCGGTAATTCGGTAATTACCGTAGTTGCTCACCCCTATCTAGATGCATGCCACAGCCCACGTGTGTATGATTTGAATTTTAAATTTAAATATATGTTATATCGTATAATTCAAACTTGCTAATTTAAAAAAAAATTATATACTAATAGCCTACAAAAAAGTCATTCTATCCTTTTGCCATAAAGGATAGCCAAAAAAAATTTGCTGAAAATTTGATTTAGCAATTTCAATTCAAAAATTAGCATTTACATGCCGATTGTACAAAGTAGCGAAGAATTAGAAGTTTAAGTACATAGTGCAACATCTCAACCCTAACCCATTCCCTTCTTGCCTTTTATTTTTTTAAGGTTGCTTGTTCCCTCAAGTTCTTGATTAGGAATTTGAATCCAGCTCTGATTCAGATATTCTGCTACAGTTTTGTCGATTACTGTTTTTCGATTGAAACATTCAGTTTCAGTAGTTGGAAGCATGGAATCATAGTCTGTTCCGAATCCTAGTACAAGTTGGGCTTCGAAAGTACTTCTGCCCCTAAATAATTGTGTGCACGTACGAGTTGCGGCAGTCATCATCTATTTATCATATTTTCTCGATTTTCTGTTCTCGTGTGGGTTCAATTCGCTGTCAAAGACGCCATGGAACAATCAAGATACTTGCCTGAAGGCATCATCCATCATATATTACGTTGTCTCAATGCCAAGGACCAAATCCGAGTTTGTGCTCTATCTAAAGACTGGCTCCACGCATGGCAGACGTGCCCTGCCCTGAAGTTTTCCGATTGGTGCTTAAGATGTCCGATCCACCGAGCACTTCGAACGGGCGCTAAAGAGTGCGACAAATATTGCAGTCAGTGTAGATTAAGGTTCCAGGATCACGTGAGCAAAACTTTGCTAAATTACAAAGGAGAACATATACAGGCACTTACACTCGACATTTACCATTCAGATGATCAAGATTCTGCTGCCGCCCTAGACAAGTTGCTCGAAATAGCATTGAAAAAAGGTGTGAAACAGCTCAAACTCCTCATTAATAGATACCGTTACATAAAAGTTGCTGTTAGATATTACTATGTCGTACCTGTAAGCATTTTTGGGGATCAGTCGTTAACAGATTTAATGATTGAGAGCTGCCGGTTTCCTCCTTCCAACCAGTTGTTTAATGAAGGGAAATTTCTCATGTTTAATAATATCAAGTCTTTGAGTCTTGCTTATGTCTACATTGAAGACGAGATGTTTCGATTATTACTCTCTGCTTGCCCATTAATTCAGAATTTGGATATTAAACTCTGTGAGGGTCTCACCAGTATCAAGTTGGTCAATCTTTCAAGGCTCAAGAAAATAAATATGTGTCATGAAGTACGGAAGAACCTAATTTTTGCGGTTGATGGCCCAAGCCTTGAAACCCTGAATATAAGATATATCCGTCGAACATCATGTCTTCTTCAACTGCCTGCATCTCAAAATTTGAGAGAACTAATGCTTGCCAGAGCATATATTGCAACTACATTCTTTGATGACTGGAGGAGCATATTTCCGAGGCTTGAGGTTTTGGAACTCGAAAGCTGCTATGGCTTTGAGAAGATCAATTTAAGAAGCCACTCACTAAAGCTCATAAGCTTTCGGTCACTCAGTGAAGAGTCATTGGTCGAATTTGATATCGATGTTCCAAATATCATTGAGATGAAAATTATTGTTTCAGCAGAAACCTTGCAAAAGGTGTCTTTTAAAGGTGCTCTCCCACGGCAATGTGTGTCTCGTTTGTGTATTCACGACTGCCGTTGGTCGTCTATTGATGTCTCATGGTTTATGAAATTAAATGAGTTGCTATCGAGTCTCAACCCTTCAAAGATTTCACTTTGCGTTTGTTGTCAACGTCCTCTTTCTGAACGTGCTTGCTTCGGGGGCATTACAACTTCTGCTGCTCATCCTTCTGCTCATCCTGTTGATATTGAAGATTTGGACTTAAGAGAATTTCAAAAGAATTTAGAATGCCATTTAAATTTTCTTGATGGTCTGTTTTGGGCTTGTCGTCCTAAAAATTTTGTCCTGCATTGGGGGGGTTATTTTGCCTATCTTCCTGTTAAATTTTTCTTCGACAAGAAGTTCATAACCGACCAAAGAAATGGGGTGTTCAGCAATTTGACTCATACTTTAAGCTTTTGGCAACAGTATTTAAAGAAGACGGAATTTCATGCCTATGATATGACTGGAAAAAAGTTCTGTCTGCAAGATTATTTGCATTGGCTGAAAGCGTCAAAGATCATATTACATTTAGATTGGAGTGCAAGTTCAAATCTTTGGAATGCCAAAACAGCCGAGCCCTTGAAGCCAAAGAGTTCATCAGCAAAAAATTCAGGTTACAATGGTTAGGTCTACAGAGTTGTGTGTATCATTCTAGATTCAGGACTTGTGCTTAATTCAACAGTAACTACATTAGCTAATTTCCTGCCTGTTATGCATTTTCACCTCTTGTTTGATTATTGATCATCGGTTTAGATTTATGTTTACAGATGCAGATAATGACTTTTTTCATGCGCATTTTCTTTTGTGGTTTTGTTGCCTGGTGTTCTTCTATGAAGGACAAGATATGTTGTTTGCGGTTTGTTGAATTGCATTTCTCTCCAGTATTAGAAAGTTCCTGCCATTGCTGTATACTAAAATGGTATTTATTTTGTTAATGATGCAGTCACGGAAGGCCTTGCACCACAGGGATCCCAACTTGATGCGATTCAATGTGATGCCAAAATGACTGGGTTGTATGTTATTTCCTGCATTCCTCTCCTCTTTTACAAACAAAAACAAAATGAAAACTTCTGGTTCCTACTCAGTTTTTATTATTGGATGTTCTAGGATGATACACAACTTTCTGGTCCTGCATCCCACTGAACTTTTGGTTTTGGTATTGGAGATGCGATTATGCAATAACTGTGTCATAATAATGATGTCTAGTGATGGTGGTTGATTTTTTTTTCCCCCATCCTCACAGGCTTAATCCCGATGGAGAGGATTTTTTAATTTCAAATGATGAGATGTATGACAGTTTTGAGTCCATGGGTTTGCAAGAGAACCTTCTCAGGGGCATTTATGCTTATGGTAAGTTGTCCTGACTTGCTGTTTGGCCTGTCAATCGTGTCTATGTTTGCCCTGGATAATCAGCTCCAGATCGGTTTGGTTGGATCTGTACCTCGTTTTGCTTTGATTAGGCCTAAAATTTGTATGCTTTGCATATTATATTTGGTGATTAAATATAGGGTAAATTACATTTAACCCCCCTATGGTTTTGACTGTTGCCACATAACCCCCCTAATGTTTAAAAATATCCACTTCATATAGGGGGGGTGAAGTGGACGATTTCAAAAACCACAGGGGGGTAAAGTGGATATTTATATGAATCATAAGGGGGTTGTATGGATATTAAAATCTTATCACACGCGCTTTTGGAGCGCGTTTGGTACAAAATTGTACATTTCGTCCACTTTCCACTTTACATAAAACAATAGGGGGGTGAAGTGGATATTTTCAAACATTAGGGGGGTTATGTGGCAACAGTCAAAACCACAGGGGGGTTAAATATAATTTACCCTTAAATATATTATAATTCACATATTGCTTATACAACAATGACGAATACAGCTACCATAAATATATCCTAAGTTAACTCGGAAATCTATAGACAAGCAATAAGTTTCTTCAGAAAGTTTCAGACAGATACAAATATAGTTTGGAATTTAATCAGGCACATACCTGGTTAATAACGTTAGTATCCTGATATGGTGGTTCTAGTCCAAGTTGTATTCTTCTGTTAGTCTTGTTAGCTTCTAAATAACTCCCTCGGTGTAATGAGTTACTCAACTGGTTTACTTATTTGATTTCCAAAGAACGCTAGGTGATAGCTTAAGCTGCCTTCTGTTTCTGTCTTTCCTGTTTCAAGCCAATGCTTGTTTCCTTTTGTAGCTTACAAGTTTACAACAATGTTTTCCAGTGCCCAAGTATGTCTTAAGGTGCTGCTGTGTATATTCTAACTTTGTCCTTTCCGAGCTGATCTTATGTATGATGTGGTTAACAGCTTTTGGTATTGTGTGCATTATGCCTTTTAATTTGTCTGCAAGGTGTGAGCTCCTTATTTTGTCTAATTTGAAAGTTTTCCTCAAAATGTTGACTGAAAATGTGGGATTTCTATTCCAAAGGTGTTGAAAGGCCATCTCCTGTTCAACAGGGGGGACTTGTTCCCTTCTGCAAGGGACTGGATGTCATTCAGCAGGCACGATCTGGAGCTGGAAAGACTACAACTCTATGCTTAGGAATCCTCCAACAGCTAGACTACAATGTGGTTGATTGTCAGGCACTTGTTCTTGTCCCCAACCTTGAGCTTGCCGGGAAAACTGAGAAGGTTATGCGTTCTCTAGGTAACTATCTTGGCGTGAAGGTTCATGCTTGCGAGGGAGCTGCCAGTGTTCGCGAGGATCAGTGCATTTTTTCCCATGGGGTTCACGTCGTTGTTGGTACTCCTGACTGCGTATTTGACATGTTGAGTAGTCAGTCACTCAGCCCTGAGCATGTCAAAATGGTTGTGCTGAATCAAGCTGATGAAATGATTTCCGGAGGTTTCAGGAATGAGGTTCTCTTTTTAAAGCGGTGCAGTTTGTTTGTTTTTGCTGCAAACTTGACATATTCATACTTGTCCTTTTGACACATTTATTATCTTTACCTCTTTTACTGACTTTTAGCGTGTGCACCAGAGCTATCTGTATATAGTAATTGGGGACCAATGTTGTGCTTTATTGGAAAAACTTTTCATTTTTCTTGTCTTATATTTGCCTGATGACATTGTTTCTTTGTTTCAGATTTATGATATTTTCCAGCTCTTGGCACCCAAGATTCAGGTTGGCGTATTCTTAGCTACAATGTCCCCTGAGGCCTTAGGAATCACAAGGAAATTAATGAATAAACCTGTAAGAGTTCTAGTGAAGCGTGATGAGTTTACTGCTGAAGGTATGAAGAAGTTACATGCCAATGCTGAAGAGGAGGAAGCGAAGATTGAAGCACTGTCTGATCTTTCTGAGACTGATGAAGCAGCTATAAGCTGGTTGGATAAGCGTTGCTGCCTTTGGAAGCCTAAGAATATTACTAAGCGGTAACTTGTAAACAAGAAATTCTGGTTTAATGGAAGCTGTTTATGGTGCCAGCAAAGGTCTTAAGATGGTTCAAGTATAGTGGGAATTTTATCTGAATTTTAGTACTTTCAGCATTTGGGTATTTGACCTTTTATCATCAAGTAATTGTACTTTCAGCATTTCTTGTTATAGGAAAGTTCGATAAGTACTTTGTTTTTGTACACATTGGGGAACCGAAAGGTGAATTGCAAATTTGATCGGTTCAATTATGGATTAGAAAAGAAAGCAAGATGAGAGTGCGTAGAACACCAGTATGAAGGTATACATCAGAAGCTGCCTTTCTGTCCATTTAAAACCAAGAAAGAACTTCATATATATACATAAAAATCTTCACTTGCATTGCTAGGAAGGACTCCTGCCATCATCTCGAGATATTTTCTTTCGACCCCCTCCCTTGCTACATGTGATGGGTACAAGTGTTCAGGCCCTCTCGCTAAATGTGTGAGAAAGTTCTAAGATTGTTATGAAAAAAAAAAATTCTTGAAGAGGGGCTGTTTTAATGCCTGTTTCTGAGAATGGGTTGTTCGCATTTGTGAAACGCGAGTTCCCTAGAACTTACATTTCACAAATGCGAGCTATTCCATTTTCCGCCAAAAAAATAGAGGCTTTGTTTTATGTTTTTTCCACGTCGTACTCGCATTCTCTGAATGCGAGTTCTACTGGTAACAAAATAGAGCTCGGTCTCCCGACGTGGAAACAGAAAGCCAGACCTAAGATTTGGGGGAACAAAATCTGCACGAAATTGAAACAGAAAGCCAGACCTAAGATTTGGGGGAACAAAATCTGCACGAAATTGAGGCAAATCAGCAGAGTTTTTTGCCACAATCCATCAAGAATCTCTCAACAAACGGCGACCCACTTCAGCTCTTCCATCTCTGTCGGCGAAGCAGCCATCGAATGGGAAAAAGTCGCCGGAAATAGCAGCGGGATTAGACGCCGGAGAGTTGAGAAACGCCGGCAAGGGGCAGTCATTGCTTCTCCGCGCATCCACCAGGGCTTGAGGTACGTCATCGGCGACCCTTGCTGCCACTGCTCCGCCATGTACTGTTGTGTTATGTGTTCAAAGCTTAGCTGCAACAATTTCTTCCAAGTTTGCTGTTAATGCGTTTGATGGGACATGGTTTTGTGGGAATTGATATAAAAAGCAAGAAAATAATGCTGAATTTTTTTTTGGTAGATAGAAAGTAAAAAGAGAGGGGAAAAATTAGAAAAATTGAAAATGAAAAGATATTTTTTGTCCCTTGTTGAAATGAATTTAGCAGGTTTTTCATTTGCTGTTCCGTGAAATCAGAATTATGAATAGTGCTAGAACGTATGGCATTTGCATTATTCTGTTTGGTATCCAATTTTTTTTTTTTTGCCTTTCACATGGATGAAAAGTTTGATATGTTATTCTGTTTCAGATATCCGGAAGTATAGGCTCAGTTGGAGGTTGTTTAGCCTTAGGAAAAGAAGGTCCGCTTGTACATACTGGTGCTTGTGTTGCTTTTTTGCTTGGACAAGTAAGTTATGTTATAGAGGCATAGATAGAACAGTAGCATATCTACATTGTATATTTGGCCTTGCATCAATTTGCGTTTACCCTCAAACATGCTACATGCTTTAGTAACATGACATTTATTTACTAAATGGTCCAAGCAAACTAACGTCATGCATTTTATTAGCCGTAGTCAAGAATTCCTTCAGTGTAATTGTATAACATGTTGGCTACTTACTGTTGCTGTTTAGTGATTTGAAAATTGCACAAGGAATTTGACATAAATGCAATGCTCATATTAGGAGTTACCATTTATTATACTATTGAAGGTTTAGGAGTTAACTTCTGTGGCATGTATTTTTTACTTTAGCCATTGAGGCTGTGGTTGTCCGTACTAGAATGATTAAGGTGCCAAAGCCTGAAAGATAAGAATATTTGATTAAATGAATTGATGTGGGGAGAGTCTGCTGTTGAGAATTCTGTTAGCCGTTGAGAGTTGGAAAAATTTGTGTCTGCTGGCAAGGAGTTTTAGTCATTT
This sequence comes from Gardenia jasminoides, assembly GCA_013103745.1. Lineage (NCBI taxonomy): Eukaryota > Viridiplantae > Streptophyta > Magnoliopsida > Gentianales > Rubiaceae > Gardenia > Gardenia jasminoides. The sequence goes on along the minus strand of CM023104.1, from coordinate 897,025 downwards.
TATAGGGGAGACTCTACTGAAATTTGTATAAATTTTGTTACATGTCCTTTCTAAATTCGTCAACATATTTTAGAAGTTTGTTTTAAGTTTTCTATTTCATTTTATTTTTCACCATTCATGTTAATTAAATCCCATTTTTTCATGCTTAGAAGGTAGAAAGGCACCTACTTTACAAAAAAAGGTTTTGTATTATATTAAAAAAAATGACAGAAAAACAATGATCGGTAAGCCTTTTGGTGAGGTGTGTTAAACATAGCATTGTCCAATATGTTATGCAATGAGAGTTGAAAACAATTGTGTTTGTTGGCAGGGAGTTTTAATACTTTTATAGGGGAGACTCTGCTGAAATTCTTATGAATTTTGTTTACAAAATGTCCTTTCTAAATTCGTCAACATATTTTAGAAATTTTTATTGAGTTTTCTGTTTCATTTTAATTTTCTCTAATTATATTAATTAAATCCCATTTTTCAGTGCTTAGAGGGTGGAAAGGAACCTACTTGACAAAAAAAAAAGGTTTTGTATTAAATTAAAAAAAATTGAAAGAAAGACAATGATCGGTAAGACTTTTGGTGAGGTATGCTAAGCATCACGTTGTCGAATGTACCTTGTGAGGATCCAAAAATTATGTTTTATTGAAAAATAAATAATAGTGTTTATATTATGTGTTGTCACTAAAATATTAGTGAATTTATGCATTAAGTAATGATTTTCTAATTTAGAGAATTTTTCGTGAATAGATTGCCGATTTTCGTTTCAGCCAGTTTAAGTGTTAAATTTCGAGTCGTAACATGAATAGTAGCTTTAAGATGAAACCAAACATATGTAAAGACATTACAGAGATATATTTATGATAGGACAAATGGGAAGGAGAAAATCCAAGAAAACTGAAGTATCGCCAGACGGCACATAAAGCGAAGTTGATCACTTTTTCCTTGAAATGTGGAGAGCCACACTTCTTGTCCCTTATAACTTTATCCTTGTTTCATCTTCTCTTCATTTTTCAGCCACTCAAGAGAGCATAAGAGAGAGAAAGAGCCGTGAAAAAGAGAGAGGAATAGAGAGAAAAATAGCTTTCTTGCTTCTTTTTCTTCTTCTTCACCTTGAAGACTTCATTGGAGGAGCTTCATCTTATTCTTCTCCTTCTTGTTTGCTGCCAACCGAGAGAGAGAAAGGGAAAGAGAGAGAACTGAGGTAGAGGGGACAGGGTCAGCTGCTATTCTTGGAGTTCTTGGGCTGAAATCACCAAGAAAACTTGAAGATCTTTGGTCTTTCTTAAATGATTTGCAAGGAAGGAAGTTTGGGAGAAAGTTGTGGTGAAACTTTGTTAGATCTTACTATATCTTGAGGTAACCTTCAATCGCAGCCTTGGTTTTCAAATTTTAGCCATGAAATCTGTTATATATTCATGATCTAAGTTAGTTTTAAGGAAGAGCTAGTAGATTACTTGAAGATTAGAACTCTACTTAAACTCTTGAATTATTGATTGATTTTGCTGGAAATTCACAGTTTTATAAGAAAATAATCTGCACATTTTGTCCATGGTAAAAGCCAATCTAAATCTTTCTCAAAGAATGAAAGTTGTAGGAAATTGAGTTGGCTGTCCACCCACAAAATTTCAGCTCAATCGGAGCACTATAGAATGCAAAATGACCAAAATACCCCTGACTGCCCAAATGTCCAGTCTTACCCGACAGATTTCTGTTGTTTCTGTGATTTCACTTTCTGACCATGAAAATGCAAGATTTGACTTTTGATGTCTTCATGAAAAATCTATCCCTGTGTCTTAGGTTTGAAACGCCATAAGATTTGTCTCAATCTGATAGTTGTATCTTTAGTTATGATTAAAACACTCAGAGGTGGCAGAAAATTGGTAGTTTGTTGATTACCTTTGCCAAGGATTTTAACATTTACTAAGTACTTGATTCCATGAAGGGCTAATGATTGATGAAACCCTTAGGATTATGAGTGAGATATAGATGTTTTTATGACTGTTTTTTTGACTAAAATTTCAAGGAAATTAGCCTCTGCTGGCCGAACATTAGTTGGAAATTTTAGCTTACTTCTTCGAAATTGTTTTAGTTGTTTTTTGACAAGATTTTGGCCTAATGATTTCATATGTTGTTAAGCTATATGTATATGATAAATTGGGGCTAAAATGTAGAATTTTCATTGGTTAAAAGTTGATTTAAATTGTTATTTTGGAACTTGAACCTTGGAACCTGCTTTTGATTAGATGCATTGGACCGTTTTTCTTGATTGTATTTTCTTGACTTGATTTCGCTCAAACGACTTGCTATTATATTAAACTATAATTATGGATTGATTTGGGACTGAAATCATGAATTTTAGATTTAACGAGTAATTAAGTTACTTTCGTTTAGTTTGACTAACTTTGGAATCAAAACTCTTACATTTTGACTTTACAAATGAAGCACTTACAACCTCCCTGAGTGTAAACTTGGTGGTTAAGTGTAGAGAGTTTCTCTTAATTTGACAAGAATTTGAGGATGCTTGAGAGAAGGGTTAAGAGGGGAATTGGTTTTGGTTAGATGTTATAGATAATTGTTGGATATGCTTGTCTCAGGTGCTCAAGAAGAATTGGGAAATCAGAGAAAACATGTGAAAGTTTATTTTGCCTACTCACTAGACTTTGATGAGTATTCCAACCGTTTATAAATCAAATATTATACTACTATGTGAAAATGACTTGTGAAATAATTTGTCGTATTTGCAAGGAAATAATTTACTGTTATTTTCAAGCAAAATGCTTTACAAGTGAAATAACTTATGAAGAGTTTGTGAGTTTCCATGCACGTTACTTGACTTGATTTGCAAGTACTCATTGAGATGGTGATTTATTTTTGTGATTTTGAAATTGTGACTAGAAATGAATTATATGTTGACTATGTGTTGTGTTGTGTCGTGTCTTGAATCTTGATTTGTGTTTGTTAAACGGAAGTATATACCACACTTCAATGAGTGGTAGGTACCTCTCATCCCGCATTAATCTTAAATTTTGAAGACGTCGATTGGAGTGTTGTCTCGTCGGTCATATGTGATAATGCTTAGTATAAAATTACACTCAATGAGTGGTGGTATCTCTCATCCCCTTAATCTTCAATTTTGAAGACGTCGACGAGTTGTCTCGTCCGAATATATGTGATAAGCGGTAGTATACCAATGAGTGATAGGTAATGCCCCACCTCTCCTGGGCGAACCCAAGGGTATCAATGACTGTCAAACTCGCCATTCACTACTAACCCTCAATCATATTGCTGATTTCAAATAATCACACTCAAGATCTCTAAAATAATAATACATTATTCGCTCTAAAGCCTTAATTGAGGTCCAACAATAAATGATAGTTAACTTACAAATCCTCAATAATGTCTATTAAAACTCCTATAACATCAATCTCGTAAAATAAATCTTTCACTACAATTTAATATTAAGCCTATACAAAATTATGAAAATCCTACCAAAGTTCTTGATCCTGATCTAATGCTCCCACTTCAAGACCCGTTAAGGAAAACAATTATGTAGCTAACGCCGCTGAGGCTGCAGGAAACATGCACGCCTATCAAGCAAGTAAGAAAGCGAAATTCAAATATAAAAGCGTAAATCAAACATTCACTTGTACCTATTGCACTTTCACCAAGATCGTATTCTCAAGGAATCACTACTGAGGGCTCACATTCGACATGAGTCTTGAGTTGGGTTGGAGAACCCTCGAGCCCTCTATCTACATTGAATATGTGAGGCCCGATTTTCCCAAGTTTTTTGAAAAATATTAAATAATGTTAATTATAGTAATTATTGTTTGCCAAAGTGTTTCTATGGTTTGTTTTACTTCTTAAAGTGTTTTGTTTTAACTATTTTGTTTTACAAGTCTAAAAACCCTAATTTGAATTTAAACCCTAGTTTGCTTTGAAAACCCTAAATTTTGACAAAACCCCATTGTGTTTGCACACTAAACCCCAAATGTACCAACCCTACTATATTTTCTCGAAACCCTAATTATATGTACAAATCAAACGTTTGTTATTTCAAGAATTTTTGGTGTGAATTTGCATGCTCACAGGAGTTAATTACGGTAATTGGGTGAGTAGTGACCTAGCTAGGTGTAATTAAGTATTAGTGGACTAAGTTGGATTTACAACTTATGGACTTAATTGATAGGAAAAGAAATCACTTGGGGCAAGAGTGAAATACAACTCAAATGGAAGGATTAGTTTGGCATGACATGGTTGACTAGTTGACTAAGCATGAATATCTAAGGAGTTTAATCTATTAGTCACTTGAAGCTTCAAGACTAGCAAGGCTGCAAATAAGAGGAGAAACCGTGAGCAAAGGGAAGGAAGAAAGGAAAGAAAAGAGAGAAAAAGAAAAGGAAAGTTGGAGATTCAACCCCTTGGCAACCGTCAATCTTTATCCTTGGAGTTGGAAGCTTGAGTTTTCATCCTAAGTTCATCTTCTTGAAGGTATCAAAGCTGGCATTTTCTCTAAGTTGTTGGAATTTGATCTAAGTTGATGAAGTTGTTGGATTTTGTTGTTGTTTTAGCTTGCCTCATGATCATTCTTAGCTTCTAAGGTGATTCCATGGATTGGTTTTATTGTTTTGCTTGTCTTGAACTTTGACCAAGAGCTAGGGTTAGGGTTTCACTAGTTGTAATGCTTGATGTTGGGAATTGATGATTGAAAGTTGATTTTAGTTTGCTAGGAACTGAATTGGATGGTTGGAAATTGGTTGGTTTGGATGAACTCCAAGTTTTAATTTTGTTCGATTTTCTGTCCGAATTTGGCTTGAATATTCGAATATGATGGAGGCTGAATTAGCCTTAGCTTAAAGCATGAAAGTTGTGGAAAATTGAGTGAGGATTCTACCTGTAAAATTTCAGATCAATCGGAACACTGTAGCCTGAGAAATGTCCAAAATACCCTGATGCCCTGTTTCAGCGAAATGGTTTTGCTACTGTAATGGGTCATTTGACCAGGAAGATGAATGTTTTTGCTTTCTGATGTCTTCTTAAGAATTGTAGCCCTGTATGTTAGCTTTCTAACGGCTTTGGAATTTCTTGATTTGGATTTGTGAGTGCTGTTATGATCGTTTGAATGTAGCTGTCGGCAATTGACGGAAAATTGAAACTGTTTCGACACTTTTGACCTAGAAAGAGTAAATCTGGGTAAAAATGGTCTTCATCAAAGTTATAGCTTGTTCTCTTAGCTTCGAAACGGCACCTCGTGTACTTTAATCCGACACTCGTACCATGAGTTATGATCAAAATGGCGGGAGGTGTCAAATCGCCTTTCACACCTTGTAGGTGTTTTCCATTGTGAATCTAGTGTCGTCTGTTTTAGTTCGAGCCTGATGCTCTCTTTCTTTTGTTTTTTGAGTGATTTTAAGTGTTGTTTTGGTTTGAGTTGATGGTTATATACATTGGTTGTACGTAGGACTCGAAAGTGATTGAGGGTGACCAAGGCACGTTGGTGAGTGTCCCAACCTCTTTTAAAATGGAAAATCTTATTATTGTTTACAAATGAGTGTTTTGATGAAATGATTTGCTAGTAATTATAAGGAAGTGATTTACCACTATTTCCAAGCAAAACGCTTTTACAAGTGAAACCATTTATGAAAAGTTTATGAATGTTCAAACCCGTTTTAAGTTAAATATTTTACTATTATGTGAAAATGACTTGTGAAATGATTTACTCGACTTATATTTGCAAAGAAATGAGTTTGTGAGTGTCCTTGTTTGTTGTGTGAATTACATGCCTACGCGGATGAATACTTTGATGTTACTTGATTTCATAAGTGTGAAATACTGCTTTAGGCGTGTGTACCTTATCGCACTCGACCTAACTGTATTAATGCTTCAATTGTTGCTACATTTTTCGTTTTATATTACTATGCGCATGATGTAGGTATGTGTACTTTACCACATTAATTTGAATAAGGCCTTTCCCCTTATATTCGAGCCGGACATTCGTGGGTTGGTACTTAGGCATGGTATACTGAGGGAGGGATAAGGCGATGCCGATGAACTAAGGGGATTGCTTTCGAGTTATAAGGTGACGTGGACCAAAAATAGCTCCAAGTGAGCTTGTATCCTTTATATATTGATTTAATGTTTATTAAGCGATCACCTAGTTGAGACAATCCGAGCAAAGTCTCCTACGAGATCTCAGAAGTCGGCTGCAGTATTGTTATCTCCTAGTTGAAAAGTGTAATCGTGTGTGTGCTTGATTATTTGTCAAAGAGCTTGTGTGATGAAGTGAATTATTAATTGTTTTAATTTGCAAATTTCTAGTGAAAATACTCCTGATTTCAAAGATTTGAATGTTCCAATGCTTTGTACCGATAAAATAGTGAAATTCTAAAATATTTGTTTTCTTGCAGAACCTCATCGAGCTTTAGCTCACCCCAAAAATATTTTTTTTCCCCGTGGCTCGAGATGAAGGAAGCAGGAAGTGATCTTTCTTAGTATGGCAGTAATATCTCTTGTACTATTTGTAGTTTGACTGGTTGGACCTTTAGAGTTTTGGATTCATTGGAAATGTAATTATTATTTGAAGATCTTGCATTGTAATTATTTGAAGTTTGTAATATGATTGTGTGAGTGGCCAGAGCTGAATGACACCGATACTCTGGGTTCAGAGAGTACCTGCAGATATCGCAGCACAGCAATTCATACAGGAAAATACATGAATAGGAAGATGGGCTCGTGAGCCAATTTACCTTAAGCGGTTGAGCCCATTCCATCCCAACGCGTTCTCTCCATCAAAAGGTAAAGTCAGAGTAGAATCTCCACTTGGTACAACCTCAGGTCATCACCCTCTCGCCCTCAAACCAAACAGTAAGTAAAAGTGGTAAAGCAATACAATACGGAGTACGAGACCTCTTCAATAGGTCAAGCTCAAAGAACAGCGGTACCTAAGGTTCACCAAGCTTCCACCAAACCCTTTAGCGCCGGGTCCTAAGGATCCCCGAATAGGTTTCCCCGTTTATAACTTTTAAGTTGATGGATTATTCCAATCGGCATATTGGTTCCGGCCAAGTCAAGTATAGTTTCAAGTCAAATACCACGTAAAGTCAAGTAAAGAGGACGAGCGATAAGTACACTCGCCTCAGCGATTTACATTCAAATAAACATGTCGAATTCAACAATTCATGCACTTGACACTCACCAAATCAAAGTCTAAGGCAAAAGCACGCGCAAGATCAATCGAAGTTCTCCCGGATCTTCTCGATCACTTGAGACAAATCACGAGTATTTTAATTCAAATCACTAAAGAACTGTTTGATAGATGTTCTTTAAAATGTCTCATGAGACTCAGTCAAGTTCAATGAAATTCCATTTTGAGTTGAAATTTTTTGAAAATCAACTTGAGTTATATACAAGTCCAAATTTTTTTAAGATTGCTGGAAACTTCTTTTGAAGTTCTAAACTTTGTAGAAGGCACCCGCTAAAATTCGATCGCTAATCCATTGGGCTACCATATATTTAAATTCAAGCCATCTCATGGTTTAAGTCCATCATGTGAGGATCGAGTTCAAGCACGATTCAAGTGATACTCAAGTTTGGCTAAGTGTTGAAGGGGCCCAAGTATTTCCTAGTCAAAATGTCACTCCCTGAAGCCTCGAAGTTTGAGTTAGGGTTTTATGAGTCCATTCGCCATAAGCATTGTTGGGCCGACTTTAGTAGTTATTTTCAGTTTTATTTGAGCCCATAAAGAGCATGGTTAAGTAGTTTCTATTTTGGATTCATCTTAGCCACATGCCTCTTTAAAGTTGTTTCCTAATTGTTTAGTAATTAGGATTATTAGTTTCCTAAAACCTAGTTTCCTATTAGTGTCTAAATCGGTTTCCTTAAGCCATGGATAGCCTAATTTGTTAGTCCTTTTGGTCTAGGTTTTACGGTGTTTTGTAGGCTATAAATAGCCACCCTTATTTTGTGTTTAATACAAGAATTATTTAGCAAATTGCTTTGTGAGTGTTATCACTTCTCTTGCTTCTCGGCTTAATTTGAATACCTTAGAGTGCTCTTTAAGGGTTCATTGACTTATCAATTCAAGAACACGTTGAATTGTGGTGTCTTCTACCATTATACCAACGTTCGTTGTCCACGTGCTCAACGGGTGAAGGTCTTCCGCCGTGTGTGTTTTCAACTTTGTTTACCAATATCCTAGATCCTACATTCTTCGTGTGCGGGTTGCGCATTTATTAACGAGGTTCAGATTATGTCATCTCTTCGCCATCTCATTGACCGCTTCCCGCTTATTCTCCCCCCATCTTGAGCGAGTTGTTCCATTCCATCACAACGGTTCGACTGCTGTACCTTTTGTTCGAGCCGCCTTTACCGGTGCGACAATATCTCGACCGACTGCTTCGCCGTCATTTGCTCGCCGCTTCGGATTTGTACCGACTTACCTCCTCTCGTCTTAGGTTGTCAAGTAGCTTATTCACTTTTTTGTATGGCACTAATCTACTCTTGATTATTGGAGATTCATATTGGTAGCCTTTAATTCTTTACGCTTATATTGTCGTTGTCGACATTTTGTCACTGTGGTTGGATTGTGGGGTCTTGTGAATCGATCTATCAACCCATTGTGCTTGTTGAGTGATTTTCTACTTGTGGGTATTGGCAATCAGGCCCCATGTGTGTTCTGTGGTCAATTATTGGTTCTTGCTATTTTGGGATTTGTTGTTTGTAGACCCGACATGCCTCCTAAAAAGGAATGTGCCAAAAAAACTGCCCACACTAAGGTGTCGGGTTCCAACCCTCATAAGAGGAGGGCCCCAATTCAGCCCCCAATAGGTCCCGGTTGGGCATATCTAGGAGTATCCTATCACCTGCGGCTCTGGAGCCTAATTTAAATGATTTGACCTCTACTCAGCAGAAAGCCTTGAGGACTTTGATAGGCCACCCTTTTGCCCCATGCAAAATGCTTTCATGCCCCCTACCCCTGACCACACTGAACATTGTTAATGAGGTATTTCAATTGCTTGTGACTACACCCAACCTTGCCAACAATTATGGAACTGGAGAGAGTGGTCCTGACACACGACTTATGATCCTAGTCGGGTCGCGGCCTCTTTTCTTAAGGATAATGCTAAAAGGTTATCCACGTGGTTCTTGGCCTACAATTTCTTGCAGGATGCTTAACACTCTCTCCAAGGCTGAATTTTATTTTCTATGGTGTATGCGTAATAATGTGCAGGTTAACTTTGGGTGTTGGGTGGCCACTCAGCCGTTCGGAAGCAAAGATAAGCTGATTATGGGTTCATTGATCACCCATTTGGTGAATACGGTGCTATGCGACCGACCTTGCCCAAGATATTAAGCTCAGCGCTGCTCGACAAATAAAGCTGTTGGACTTGCGCAGCATGGAGCAGATGGGAGTTATTTCCAAGGTGGGCGACGTCTACCAATTTACACCTTCCGGAGATGGTGCCCCCAGGGCTCGTATCCCTCCTACTACTCCTGACCAAACTGGCCCGTCCTCCTCATATGCATCTTCTTCTTTGGACAACCAATTTCAGTGGTTGGAGGATGCTGTGCATGGATTAGGCAACCGGGTTGCTCACTTGGATCAACGCCTTTCCAACTTGCATATCCTGTCATCTCTTCAGTCACAGAACATGGCCACTTTCTTTGCTCACGTTGGATTCCAGCCTCCTCATCCTCCCTGTCCCTAGGATTGCTGCTATCTCCCTTACACCATCAGGGAAGTTCCTGCTCCCTTTTTCCTCCATTTTTGACTTTTCTTGGCTACATTGAGGACAATGTAGAGTTCTGGTGTGGGGAGGTGTAGTAGTAGTGTTTCAATTGCTTTAGTTTTTCATTATTGCTTGCTTTTGAAAAAAAACAAAAAAAAAATTATTTAGGTGGTGGATCAGAAGGCTCAGATGTCTAAGGCGTGCCCACGCCTTAAAGGATATCACCCGAAAAAAATTTTTTGTTGAATTCTGTTGGTTAGAATAGGATGCTATGATGATGTTGGCAATTACTTTATAAGCACGGGCAGTAATGTTGTGTGGTTAAATGTCCTATCTCTTTGACAATGGAATTGAATGATACGTTTTTGCAAGATTTAGCAATTTGAATCACTTGTGTAAGCTGTTGAGCCAATGAGCATTTCACTAATATTTGCTCTATTTTTATTTCATTGAGTGTTGTTCCATGTGATTTGATTGTTCTAGAACTTGTTATGTTGTGCATGTCAATACCCCAACTGTTGAATTTGGTGCATTAAAGTGATAGAGGCAATTAGGTTTAACCCTTTTGACTTTTTAAAGACCTTTCCAAACTAATTTTCCCCTAATTGACCAAGTTTCAGCCTAAGCCTTTTCATTGTTTAAAAATCCATTGTGTTATCCTTAATCCATTTTTTGTTTGTACCCTTTTGTTTTGAACCTCGTGTCCAAGGAAAGGCCTGGTCTGTTGCATGATACTTTTGAATGGTAATGCAAGGTTATGACTTGAGGAGGCAAGTGTGTTTGTAGTCTCGAGAAGCTAAGCGTTGTGTTGACAAAAGACAATGATTTCTACGGCGTGCCCACGCCTTACCAAAAAAAATAAAGAGAAGAAGAAGAAGAGAACAACAACAACGAAAAGAAAATGATAAAGTGCTGTAATAAAAGTAGGGCACGCCTGGGCTGAGCTTGCACTTGCCAATTTGAGGAATCTTTGGGTATATCTTGGGAAATTGTTTGGATGAAGGAAAATATGTGAAATTCATGCAATAGATTGTTGGTATTTCCTTTGATGTGTTTAGCCTAAATTTTCCCTTTTATCCAACCCGAGCCTGAGCCCTATTACAACCCGCATTAACACCCTTTGATTTTTGCATTAAATTTGATTTTAGGGATGGCGATGTGATATATTAGCAAGCATATGGTAACTTCATTTCATCATGTGATGTGAGGACCCCCTTTGTGCTCGTTTCTGAGTGGTGAGTAGTCATACATCATACTATAGGAGAGAGTTGAATCTTGCATGGGCTTGATTTGATAACATTGTTAGAGGGATAAGGCATTTGTATTCACCTGTTGAACTGCCGTGTGTTTGTCTTGGTAATTGCCTATCTGAGCTCTGAAATGCTTGAGGATAAGCATTGTCTTGGTGTGGGGGGATTTGATAGGGAAAGAATTGTATATGTTAATTGAGAGTATTTGGACTAAATTTCTGCCATTTATTGCGTAAAGAATTGGGTTTCTACTTGTAATTTGTCTGTGTCACTTGCAGGCAATTGGAATTTAAAGTGGTGGTTAATGGTGAGATTCCAGAAGACTTTTAATTCCAAGGCGTGCCTGTGCCAGAGAAAGGGGTGTAGGGCTGAGGTGGCGACATTTGGAGCTAATTTTCTGGACACTTGACGTTATTTTTGGAGATGAATTGGAAGTCCATTGTGGGAAGGAACCGTCTATTAAGGGAAGTGGGTAGTGGATTAGGAAGCAAAACTCCGTGCAAATTGGAAACTCACGCAAAGACCGGATGTCTTCCTTATTTTGTGGGATTGCCAAATCAATTGGAGATTAGAACTTTTTGTTTCTTCTAGGGCTGGCAGGAAGAATAGAGTATATAGGATCTTTTAGTCTAGGCTTGAGATATCTTTTTGTCTTCGTCCAACACTTTCTTTTCCGGAGTCTTCCATTTTTCGTCTTTCGTCTTTTTCCGTCGCAACATAGCCTAGCAAAGACTATTACTTGTTTTGGTTCTCCCGGTGGTGACTCATAGCATTAGACTAGTACTTTTACTTTACCTTTCAATTCCAGTAACTACTACTACCAATTGACGATTTCTCTATTGCAAGTACAATTGTTTTTCCTTTCTTTTTCTTGGAATCAAATTGCATGAAGACTATTGGTTGCGTCGCCAACATGAGGCATGGCTAAACCAAATTTCTAGTTGAGAAATAATCAAGGCTTGGGTGCACAACAATTGTGAGATCGTTTTAATTGTCTAGTTTTTAAATTTTGCGTTCCTGGGTATTTAGTTATTCTCTATTTTCCATGAGTTATTATTATGTGGATTTATTGGATTAATGTGGCCAGTTGTTCAATTATCTAAATAATATATCATCAAGGTGTTGGCGCATCACCTTTAAACAATTTAATTAGTGGCAAACAAGACAATTTCACTGCCTCGCAAGCGGTCTAATCTGGATCGTGGGAATAATTAATCTAGTTTGAATGAACCCGCATGTGTGTTTGTTAACTAGAATTGGGTCTCTCTAATTCCTAATGCTGTGACTACATTAAATCCTATGAGCGTCTCTAGGGTTGTCTAGTTCACAAGAGGGTAGTTTATGAGCGCCTCTGAACTACTATATAATTAAGGAGAGATTAGTGGTTAGGCGCGTCGTTCGACCACTATAACCAATTTATTTGTGAACGTGTGAATTTTTCCATGTATCTATGATCAATTGTGTACACCGGTGCCGAGATTAATTCCTTGACTAGGTTGTGTTAATTAATTGTTTCTTGTGTTCTTTGATTATTGCATTCTTACTTAGTTAAAAATTCAGCATTTTTACCTTTTTAATTACTTGCTATCCTCTTTAAAAACCCCCCAATTTTCCTGTGTGATTTATCTACCAGTTTCCTGAGAAGATGATCCTACTTGCCCTGTTTACAAATTAATCTAATTTTCTTGAATAAATTCTGGTATGTCGGGCTCAACATACTTCTTGGAATCGGGTGAAGCAAGTAACCCATTGCACATCCGAAGTCCCTACTCCAGTACTAGAATTAATTTAAGATTGTTTTTGTTGGCAATTAGGCTATTTATTTTAACTTTATTTTTGGCGGTTTGACACCTACCACTTCTGCATTCATATGTTTCCTTTGCCCGCTATAGGTATCATGCCATTACCGGTGCTTACTATAGAGGAGCTGTTGGTGCTTTACTTGTGTATGATGTCACAAGACGCTACCTTTGAGAATGTTGAGAGGTGGTTTAGGGAATTGAGAGATCATACCGACCCTAATGTAATGGTTATGCTTATGCTTATTGGCAACAAATCCGATCTTTGGCATCTTGTAGCGCTTTCAACTAAGGATGGTAAAGCTTTGAGTGGAGAGGAGAGCCTTTTTTCATAGAGACATGCACTGGAAGCAACCAATGTGGAAAATGCATGTACTGAAGTCCTGACTCAAATATACCGCATTGTGAGTAGGAAGCGGTTGAGGCCTGATGAAAGGTGCCATCCTGTCCTCCCAAGGAGAGACAATCAATATCAAAGACAAGGGATCTTCTGACAGTAAATAGCATGCATTCTAGTTCCTAATAAGTTTTCCATGATAGTATTTCAACAAAATAGGTTCAGTATTCAATAAATAAAATTGTGTAAGGGGTTAAACCTCACAGCGTAATCGAATATGATGGCTATTCACTGGGTAATCCGAGTGTTGGAGCTGGTGGTGGAATTCACTTAGATCACAGTTGATATAGTCACAAGTACCTAGGTAGAGGTGAGGGCTTTGTTGTTTGGTGTAAATCAATGCTTGACCAAAGGTGAAGGCTTACAAGAGAACAGATGCCCTCGTTGAGAAGCCATGCTATTAGATAGTACATTATGTGTTTGCATGGATTATTTTTAGCTAGACATTTTTGTAGTAGTAGTAGTCATAACTGTATTCAGATCCGTATGACCATCCCAAACTCTTGTAATGTTTATTTATTTTATGATTTAATAAAATAAAGCACTGACATCCTTACTTTGAGGTTCGCCATTAAAAAAAAAGAGAGAGAATGTTCCTTTCTGTTAACCTTGGAAAAAGAGAATAATTTAGTGAAGACTATTAAGAAAAGCAATAACCTTTTCAGTGATTGCCAGTCATATTGTGTGTGACATTGAGGATGATACCTCCTTCAAATTAAAAAATATAATGATAGGAACTAGCTCTCGGATTGCACACAAGTTCAAGAGCAAGGGTCGAATTCTCCAAGTACTCCACTTGTGAATGTTGGGCCAATGACACGTGTGTGAGCTCGTAGGATGTGGGAGTCTCTTCAAGCATTCATATGAGCAACTCGTGAAGGTGTTGGGACTATCCATGAAGGCCAAACAATCGTTTCTATGCTCCAAGTTCAAATGCAAGGCTGTTCAAGTGATATCAATGGCCAATTCAGTTCAAATCAAAGAACTTAAGACCGAGAGATTGTTTCCAGCTTTTAGTTAATTATTTTATATTGTTAGTCATTAATTTTGTTTATTATTAAGCTCCAAAATTCGACCATCTTAATGTCCAATAAGGCTGATTATTAGGTTGTCTTTAAGTGATTCCAAGTCACATTAGGATTAGGGTGTTGGTCGGCCAAAGGCTTAACCAGCCTTGACCAGATTTGTAATTCACTTTAGATTAGGATTTAGGGTTGCAAAAGCTTATAAATAGGCCATCAAGCAAACATTTTTCTCATTCAATAAAAAATGAATTTCCGGCAATTGAAAGTTTCTCTTGTGCCTTGTGCAAACCTTTGAATACTTTAGACTAGATTCTAAGTGTTCTTTCGACTTATCATGTGACAGCCCCACTTCTCCCTAAAGCGTACCCTAAGGTATATGTGAGCTGCCTGCCTAACTCTCGCCAGGACTCATTCACATAAATATTGCTAAAATACCAAACTAACAATCCAAACACAAATCTAAACCCAACAATAAATTTACAACTACATTACACCATTCTTACAATCCCAAATTACATAAAATACTTATCAAATGTTCAAATTCTCATAATACAAAAGCTCTCAAAATCACAATCCAAGTTTGTCATACCAATACAAAAACAAACCCTAACTCTAAAGGTTGGCTCCTTCACTTGGATTCTCAGACCTTGTTAAGGAAAACAAATTGGAAAGGTGGTAAAACCCAGAGTTCCAAAAGGCTTACAATTCACATAAAACAGTTCAAATCATACTTCAAGTATACAATTTAAATCAAGTAGGAAGACACTTAAATGGGTATTGCTCGTATAAACTACTCAAGGGACATTGCCCATCAAAGTAGACTAGTTGAGGGACTTCGCCCAGCGACATCACAAACTAATCGAGGGTATTCACCCTACAACGTCACTTTATTTCATTGAAACTAGTCGAGGGTTTTCACCCTACGACGTCACATACTAGTTGAGGGACTTCGTCCATTGACATTACAATACTTCTCTGAAACTAGTCGAGGGATTTTGCCCAACGACGTCACAAACTAGTCGAGGGTATTCACCCTACGACGTCACATTATTTAATTGAAACTAGTCGAGGGACTTCGCCTAACGACGTCACATTACTTCATTGAAACTAGTTGAGGGACTTCGCCCAACGACGTCATATTTGTCACAAGATAACACACTATTCTTTTAATTCCCAAAATCACATGAAAGGAGTAAACACTCACATGGTAGTTCAAATCATGAAACAGTTCAAATATATTTCTCATGAAATTCAAGTCTTTCAAATAATCCAAATTCATTTCAACAAATCATTTCTTTGCAAACAACGGCAAGATTTTCATCTAATAGTAAAATATTTGATTTTAAAAGGGATTGGAATACTCACACATATAGGACACTGCAAAACACTTTCACAATTTCTTTTATTTCAAATAAAGGTAAGTGCGATGAAGTACACACTACCCCACTTAACGATTTGAAAATCCAAAATCACTTCAAATCACTTGACCAATACACTTCAAATCATATTCACAAAACACATAACATATATTGAAACTCACCACAGTAGTAAAGTTCGTTTTCCAAGGTGGGATCTGGTTCAAGTACACCTCCTATTATCACGAAAAGGGAAGAAATGAGTTTAGCCTCACAATAATAAACTAAACTCAAATAATTTATTCTCTTGTCTTATTAAAGCTTTTTACAAAATTCCCTTAACTCTGCTCAATGAAGAGTAATCATTCGAGTCAAAACTCATTTTTCAAGATTCCATTTTCAAATCAAAATTCCACATAAACAAACAACTCTATCGATGCACTCCATTTAGGCGATTTCTAATTTTTTAGCACTTTGAAATAAAGTGAGCTTTTTCACCTTCGAATCACTCATTTGATCTCACTCTTAACACTGCACTATAAGCCATCATTCTAACACACTTTTCAAACAATTTTCACTAGTTTTCAATACACAAAATTCATGAAAATTAGTTAAAGTATCTCAAATCCTCAAATTTGTCCAAAATAGGACATTTCCCTCAAAACTTAGTGAAATTCAATTTCTCACCCATGAGTTCAAGTTTTAACTCTTTTAGAACATTTTCTCATAGCACGAACATAATACATATACATTTAAGCAAGTCTCATCATTGAACATCATACAAATTCGAAATCACATTTTAAAATTACCAAGCATGGTTCGGCCATCACTTATCACTTTCCTTCAATATTTTCAATTACGAAATATACTTTCTAACCATAGAATGAACTCATTTCACATATATCAAACACAATCACAATCAGGTCCTCAAATTCGCTACCTAAAAGTCACCTCAAGTCCGCTACCTAAGTTGGGAATTCAAGAGCCCAACTCAAATGCTTCATACATAAGCATTCTTAGCAAAATAAACCATAGATCAACTATATTTAACACTAATTAAGTTAGATCTAAGAGGTTTGAGTCTTATACTCTTCTCAAGAATGATACTCCCAAGCTAAGAAACTCCAAAAGCTCCAACCTTAGCCCACGATCCGCTTGATTTGATGATGATTTCTGTTTCCAAGTTCAAGAACAAGAAGTAGCCAACCAAGAAGAAGCTTTCTTTCCTCTTTTTTTCTCTCTCTTTCTCTCACAGCCACACTCCCACTCTCTCTCTTCCTCACGGCTACCAAGTGAAGAAGAAGGCACAAGATATGTGGCTTCAATGGAATCTCTTAACTTCAAAGGATGGAAGATGAACAAGAAACCCTCAAACTCTCTCTCTAACCTCTCTCTCTTTTTTGCCCCTCTCTCTCTCTCCTCTCTCATGTCCAAGAAGAAGGAGGAATGTCTTCAATAGAGGCTTGAAGCTTCAAGAAATTTGAGGAAGAAGAGTTGAAGAAACAAAGTTGCAATCTCTATCTTTCTCTCTCAGATTGCCACCCTCTCTCTCTCTAACTCCAAAAATTGCAGCTGCAAAATGAAAGGCCAAGGAGCAAGAATGGTGGCTTTTAAGGGACCAAAAGTGTGGTCTTCCCTGTTTTAGGGAAAAGTGATCAAACGACTACTTTTTGTCGCTTCGAAACGCAACACTCTAACTTTTATTGTTTTGTCTCATCCCGACACTGTCCAACCTTAGATATATCTCTATAATATCTCTACATATGCTCGGTTTCATTTTAAAGTCACTATTCACACTTCGAAACAAAAATCAGACGCTTACACTGGCCGAAACCACACACCGGTAAATAATTCTCAAAAATTTCTCTAAATTGGAAAATAATCACTCAAAACATAAATTCACTCATATTTTACTGAATAAACACAATATAATCATTATTATGCATTTTAAAATAAAATTCAAATTTTGAGGCCCTCACATATCAAGCAAGAATCGCACTTGTTTGTGGCACCATTCTACCTACACTACAAGTTCCTTTTAACAATTCTTCGAGGGTTAAGAAACTTTTCTTAGTTCTTGAAACAAGGGTCTTAAGGGGTTTGTGGTTTCTATCAACCAAACATGGAAAAGCAATTGCCTAGATCCGGGAATTGGTTTACGAGTTCTTCCAATCAAGGTTGGGTCCGTATCATATAATGTCCTCAATAATTATTCAATATGGTTTTAATGTGAAATCCAAGATCAATGGATTTTTTTTTTATTTAGCAATAATCTAATAATCTATAAATTCATCCTTCATAATTTTATAAAACAAAAAACAAAATCCACCCTCGAAAGAAAAACAAAAATGGCCTGCTCAGATTAAATAAAAAAGAAAGAAGGAAATGCATGCAGTTGGGTGAAGAGATAAAATGGACCTCTCAGTGGAGACAGGGGAGACGATCCGCGATGGGATCCGCGACCCTCTGCCTCGCGGATCTACATCGCGGA
Organism: Gardenia jasminoides; assembly: GCA_013103745.1. Classification (NCBI taxonomy): domain Eukaryota; kingdom Viridiplantae; phylum Streptophyta; class Magnoliopsida; order Gentianales; family Rubiaceae; genus Gardenia; species Gardenia jasminoides. The sequence goes on along the minus strand of CM023104.1, from coordinate 878,989 downwards.
TCCTTAGAAAATGACAGGTGCAAGTTGCAACCGAATTCCAGAATTTCCATCTCACTTCCAACTCAATTTTCAGACAATTTCTACTGAAAATTACGTGAAGAATCTTGTGAAGTTGAAGAAACAACTCATAGCTAATCCAAAACACAATTTGCATCAACTTTACAACTCATTTGAGGTTGAAATTCAATGGATTCAATGCATGAAGACACTTTTGAAGAAGGAAGATTCATGAAGACATTTTCCTTGACTTTTGAGGCTCAATTTGTCTTGTGTTCACATGATAGAGTTTTGGATGCTTATGGATGAAATCTTCTATAAATAGGGCCTCTTGCAGACAATTAGAAAAGAGGAGAAAGAGGAAAGAGAGAGGAATTAGTATGAAGTAGAGAATAGCTCTAGTTCATTAGTTTAGCTCTAGTTCTTATATTTCTTAGTGTGTAGTTTCTAAAGAGAGCTCAAAGTGATAGTTGTGAGGACTCTTGCACTTTGTATTTGAGAGATCAACTTGTGAAGAAGTTCAAGGATTCAAATTTCAAGAAATTGAATAAGATTCCTTCTTCCTTTACTTTGTCTCTTGTGCTTTTCTTTCATGGCTTTGTGCAAGTTTGTTTTATGCTTAGATGTTCTTAACATGATGTCTAGCTAAACCTCTTAAATCCTAGAGTTAGGATGAACTTGTTTTAGTTGTGATTATGAAGTAGTTAAGTTATTTATGTCCTCCATGATTTTGCTAGTTTAAGACTTGTGCTTATGCTTTATGGTTGATTAGCTACCAACTATAAAAGATTCGATGTTGATGAGCAATAAAAAACTTGCCTTCAATAAGATCTAAGCTCTTAAACACTAACTTATATTCTCACGAAAGTAGTGAATATAGTTGGTTGGTTGTGGTTTCATACTATAATTTCATTGAGTTTATTTAAATTGATTCTCTCTTTTCTCTGTGAAAATAGGTCAAGAAAGATTCCAATGAGTTAAGGAATTGGCGAAAGCGATTCCGAGTGACTAGCTCATCTTAAATGAGAGCTTGCACTACACTCGACCATTTACGAAAATGATGGCATACAAAAAGAAGTTATACCTTAGCGAATCATTGGAGAAAGGACATAATAAACTTGACTAACTTCTAATCTAAACATAACAAGGGATTCTAAAGCTCTAGAATTCCTCCAACTTGATCTTAAAACCTCTCTAACTTAACTCTCTAATTTCTTTACTTGCTTTCTTAGTATTTCTTATCTACAACCAATTGGATGTCTTCAACACCTAACGGTTGGTTTTAATTGCTTAATCCTAGCTTTCCTTTCCTTTAATTGCCTTCCTTTAATTGTTTTCTAGATAATAAAGCGAGTGATTAAACTTTAGTGTTTGCAAAACCATAGTTCCTCATAGGATCGACACCTTATTTCCCTATACTCAATAAACAATCCGTATACTTGCAGTAATATAGGGTAATAAAGGTTTTTAAAATTTGAAGAAGTAAAGAAAAACCGTATCAAGACCAAATGAACAGGTCATGTTATTGGTTATAGATTCTCTCTGTGTGTGTATGGCAGTGCGAGCAACTAAGTCTCACTTTTGCCCGTGAGTTTCTTCTTGCTTTCACCCACTTGCTGCTTTTCATGTCGGTTAAGGAATTCTTCTTATCCATTGATAGCAGAACATTACATTACATCTCCGGCGTAGCATGGTGGCTAAAGGTAATATATAGAGGCGCATGTAATTGTAGACTGCATATCCTATTTCTTTCCTGATTCCTAGAGCAACCGTAATCCTTGTCGGATTTCGTATGATGGGATAACCGATTAATTTAACTTTATTGTTAAAAAAGAAAAAAAAAATGGGGTAACTCAAAGGACTGAGGTTTAGAAAAGATAGATATATACATATATACACACACACACACACACATACACATACTTATTTACTTTCCCAAAATTAGTATGTTAATTTGAATCTTTTTTTTCCTCCAAAAGAAATCCCTTTGTCTTTTAATTCTATTTGAAAGCTATAGCCTTTGCTAGAGACCAGTAACCGGAAGTCGAGCTCGCCACCACCTCAGTTGCTTCTTCATCCAACAATCTAATATTAGTAGGATTTCTGAGCCCTACTGCTACTGCTAGTTAATTTTTTTGTGTTTTTGTTGTTGTCCTTACAAGAAGCCAATCGTTTGTTTTGTTGAATGAGTATTTGCGTATTTGTCGGTAATGGTGATAGGGAAGTATTGAGGGCTGATTGCCAATTGTTTTAGCTAAACAAAGAAAAGGCCGATTGGTTCTACTTTTTGTTTTGCTCTAGCAAGAACAAGTCTAGTGCGATTCATCAGGTTCAATGGGGCATTTCTTTTTTTAATCAAGAACAAGCCTCTTTTTTCTATGTTGTTATATTTTGACCAAAAAAATGTAATTTTCTGCTTGAATTAGGAGTTTCTTTGGAATTTTCTGATGCCATTGCTATGTGATACATAGCTGAGATATTACTAGAGCTTTTTTGAGAGTTTAAACATTGTAATTGTCATGATGAAAAGGGACTAATGCTCACATGGAAAATATGACGAGAATTTTATTTTTTATATTGATCATGAAAAATAATTTTTATTTTTTTATCATTTTAAAACTCCTTTGGTTACTAGTATTAAAGTCTTTGTCACGAGAATCTACAGCACTAGTAGTCCCAAGTGTTGGGTTGGTGGAATGGTAAAAGAAAGATCAAATTTCTTCTCTTGGTTTTTCACCCCAAGATGAAAGTTAGTAGTTGTCCTAATTTCTGGTGAACCAAAAGGCTCTAGTTAGTCAATGACTAGTGAATATTTTATTATAAATTACCAGTTGAAAAATTATTTTTTCTTGGCAGGAAGTTTTAGTTAGTTTATAGGGGAGATGCTGTCAAATTTTTTTTCAAAATTTGTCTTAAATATTTCTTAATTTTTGAGTTTAGACAAAAGGGATAAAGTTAGTAATTTAACTGAATTTAACTTACTGTGTAGGTTTTAATGCAATTGGACACAAAGAATAGGAATCAGATAGAGTTTCTGCCAGGGATGAGAGCTATGACATTAGTTTTGCATTTGCAATTCAATAACAGATGTTGGAATCCTATTTTGGACTTTCAGTAGGTGGTTGTTTTGTATTGAAGGCTATGTGCATTGATGTAAATGATGGAATTTTTTGTGAGGAATTCAATTTCTATGATTTTTTTAAAACAAGCAAACAAAAGATTCTTGGACTTCATTTTGTCTGCTTTAATTTCTTTTATTTTTAGGACAAATATATGATTATCCGAATCAATTTAGTTAAAGTTTACAAACAAAATTATGAATTCATCTTTAATTAATTTGCATCTTCTTATTCTATTTTTATTGTATGTGAATACAAGAAACATCTTAATGATCTCAATTATTTACTTATTGTATTGTCTTGCATTTTCTTAACAAATTACTTATTTTCAGTGCTAAATAAAATTATAAAAACATAACTGTTAAGATTTTGGTGCACGCTTATGTAACTTTTCATACTTAATATTTGAATTTAAATAATTGGATATTTCTGTGCAAGTTTGAAAATTATACTATGCGCTGTGCGGTATACTCCTAGTTTTACCAATCATTTAATAACACAAAAATTTATTATAAAAATTCATTTAATACCTACACTCAAAAGTATAACAAAAATGGCCTAGTTAGTTATATATAAAAAAAAAAGTACAAAGAGAGAGAATCAAACACCATTTCAGAAATGGGAAGTGCCAGACACATTTTATAAATGAGAAAACAAGTCAGACCTCGTATTTGACAAATGCGAGGTCAAACCTCGCAACTGTCAAATGTGAGGTCTAAAGCTTTTTTTTTTTTTTTTTGTAATTCAGAAATTTCAACCTCCCATTTGACAGATGCAAGATCAGACCTCGCAACTATCAAATGCGAGGTCTAAAGCTTTTTTTTTTATTAATTCAGAAAATTCAACAAGAAATCGCATTTGACAAATGAAACCACCCCCTAACAAAAGAAAAAATTTAAATTTCATCACAAACTTGAAAATTTCTCTGAGAATGAACGTAAGTGGAGTGGCCCAGATTATTAAAATTCAACGATGGATCTGGGTTAATCCAAAAATTTAAATGAATATTTACATGTGTGGGTGTAATTTCCATTTTTATTAATACATCTATTTTGTATTCAGCAAATTCAATTACGAAAGAAAAATTAATATTACGCATACTTTCCATAAGATTTGTATAAGTGAGTGATCATCATCTATCTTATACTTACAGCTTTATCATAAAAGAAGGGTCCATCATGCTTCCTTACCTTACTCTGATTTTTGACCGACAAAGTTTGGCTACCTCCCCGAGGACTTCTTACTTGGGCGTCTCAACCTCCAACCACGAGGGTGACTTCCTTTTGGGGCCGCTTCAAAACTTTGTAGCACAGCCTAGTTTAGTTTCCTACCTCCAAAGCATCGAGTAAAGTAAAGGGCAATTAATGAAAGCACTTCTTTTATTGATAGAAACTGTTTGTACAAAACAGAGATGATACACTCTTCTCTCTTATTAAGTATTCATGAGAGATATGTTAGGCGAATTTTACAAAGGTAAACTTTATAGTACTACGGGATGTGGTAGAGATTACATAAGGGACGACTAAGGTTTTTCTTTCTAAGTCTGGTTCTGATTCTTCTTTCGATTGCCCCTGATGCGTCTCTTCCCGACTTTATATAGGCTTCATTCGGATTTCAGATCCGGACTTTAACTGATTTTTTCATGGACTTGTTTCAGTTCCGCGGACTTGAACTCTTTATTTTCAATTCCGAAAATATCTTCTGACGTAAGAGCTTACGTCTTATTCCATACTTTGACAGCTGGACGAGGCTTCTTCCTCCTTTTACTAGTTTGGACACGCATTATTGATCTTGTGCCGTCTCATCCGCAAAGTGTCTTTATGGCTTTTTTGGCTGGATCGATCACAACTTTCCAATAATTTAATTTTCCAATTTAGATAATTTAATGCGTCACGGAGTCTTCCATAGGTAGTCATTATTGAAGAGAATGCTCCTCCACCATAGGTTCTAAAACCTTGTTTCGGGGTATTTTCAAGATTTTGTAGGATAATCCTTATTCCAATAGCCCTGCGATAATGTATCTTATTTCCAGAAAAGTATTCATATTCCTTCCTTTCGAGATAAACCTTTATTTCGAGGTCATCATATTTTAGAACCCTGATATGATGAAAGGCATCATATCTATTAGTGTCTTCAAAACTGGACCTGAAATAATTTTGAGCATAAGGATGTCCTTTGGTCCATGTAGGATTATTCGATAGATATGTTTAACTCCATTCTCGCACCCATTTGCTTGGGATATTTCAGAAAAATTGGGTGTAGTCATATAAATGGCATTAACTACCCCAAAATTATACCATTTTTGGATAAATGCGCTGTCGCATCCTTGAACACAATTTATCCGAGGATAAATAACTGTAAAATCCATATAATATGTATCTGTATTTTGTAGACTGTATAATTCTCTTATAAGAGAATTGTATTCAGTAACGAGCGGATGCTCATTAATAATGTTATTCAACATGAGTAACCGCTGAGAAGTTGTTTTGCGGTCATATTTTGGTTTCAAAAGAATATTTTCAGCATCTTCCTTTCCCGGTGAAGGGGGAAGATTATCATTTTCGACCCGCTTGAATAGGTCGTATAGAATTTCTTCAACCTTGTCATAAAGGCTGATAGTATTTTTGCCTTGCTCGGCATGCTTAATAAGAAGTTCGGAGACTTCTTTATTTATATCCTGATAATTAACCATATTCATTACGTCATTGAATGGCGCTGGAAATCTGCCGATAACTCGAGACTTTATCTAGAAGGATGCGCTTATTGATCCGTCTTCCATCTCTTGTGAGAAAATGCAAGAGAATTCTCATCGACTTTATCAGTTCAATATCAAATATGAATTCGGAGAGAGCCATTTGCCATCTACTTAATCTTTTATTTTGAGGCAGAGGTTTAATATTATTTCTAATAAATGCCTTTACTTGGGTATTATCAATTCTTAATTTAAATTTCTTGGTAGTAAAGTAATAAAACTTGTTGCAACTCTTTACTACACAAGTAATTCTTTTCATTTATATGATATCTTTTTTTCGTCTCTAAAAGATTCGGATGAATATCTACAAATTTGATTAATTTTGGTTTTAAGATTGCATATACTTCTTGAGGCATCTGTCTCTAATACAAGATTATCTTCATCGATGGTAGAGTTAAAATGGTAAATTTTACATTCTTCTTTAATCCTTTTACTATAGCTATATGATTTTCAGAAAATTCATATTTACTTTCTTTCTTTAATAATTTTTGTAATTCCTTTCTCTTTTCTGCTAAATTACAAATGAAGTCTGAAGCATAATTTAATATGCCTAAAAATCTTTGTAACTGTTTTTTATCTTCAAATTTATCAGGGAATTTTTGTATTTTCTCTAGTATGTGAGGCTGTAATTTTATTCCTTCATTATTTATTTCTAGCCCAAGGAATTCAATTTCTCTTTGTCCTATTTTTGCTTTTTTCTCGGATAGACCTATTCCATGTTTTAAACATAATTCAGCAAATATATTTAAATATTCTAAATGTTCTTCTATTGAATCGATGCAATTAAAATATCATCTACATAAACATATATAAAGGATAATCTTTAAAGATTTTATCCATTTTCTTTGATATATTTGAGGAGCATTTTTTTAATCAAATGGCATAACTAACCATTCGTATTGTCCTTGTGGAGTACTTAAAGCAGTATATTTAATACTATCAATGTGCATTTTAATTTGCCAAAATCCACTTTTACAATCAAATTTAGAGTATATTTTCTTTCGTCTACTCATATTTATTAGAGTTTCCTTATGTGGAAGAAAGTATCCATCAAATATAGTTTCATTATTTAGTTGTTTATAATTTACAACCATTCTAGGCTTATTCCTAACTATCTCGATGGTTTCAACCATAAATCAGGAGAAGAATGCTGAGAATTACTCTCTCTTATTAATGGAATCTCTAATAATTCTTTAAGTTGTATTTTAAATTCTTCTTTGTCAATTGGATTATATCTCATAGGTTTTACTCTAATTACTTTATTTTCATCTTTAAGTTTTATTTCTGCATAATCTTGATTTTTATCCCAAAATTTAAGAGGATTTTACTATAGCTTAATTGTAATTTTGCTTTTATGTCTTCTAGGGTAGTAGAAATTTGTTTAATTTGCAGTTGTTTTAAATATAATTGATTTTCAAATTTTAACATTGGAGTTCGTTTAGAAAATTTTGGTTTTTCTGTGTATCCAAGATCACCACGCTTACCTGCGCGAGGTTGAAATGTAAGAGGGGTCTTACGAGCATAAGCATTTTTAATGCGTGATACAACAATCCAATGACCACATGGAGTTTTAAAATGTATTTGAGATTGTAAATTATCAAATAAGACTTTATGAAATAATTGAAGAAAATTATTTCCTAATAAAATATCTAATCCTGTATCAAAGAAGTAAAACGGAGGACATTTAATAAGAAATGATCCTACTAATATCTGAGGTTGGGATATCCCAGAATTTAAAGTGATAGGTCTATTTGATATATCTAACCCTGTCTTGCTAGGTAAATTTTCATGATATTGTGACGGAAAACATGTAGGTTTACATAAACATGTTCCTGATCCACTATCTATGTATGCTACAAAATATTCAGCTTTATAATCCTTATAGGTTATTCCTACGGGTATATAAATGCTGTATTGACTTGTCATTTTCTATCAATATTTATCTTTTTATCATTATAAGTGATAATTATCCGATCATGGGTTATTGAATAGGGTGAGACCGTGTCTAAGAAACTTGTTCCTAACATTATTTCAAGAGTATCATTAGCTCCTTCATTTTCTATCGTAAGCCTTATCGAATTTTCGTGTTAGGGGAATCGAAAGTAGTTCTAATTCAATTTCAATGCCTTCATTAATTTCATGTACTTCACCATTAAAGTTTGTATATTGATAAGGATGCTGCAATTGATAGGTTGGTAGGAATCCTACAAGCCTATAAGATATGTAATTTCCGCTAGCTCGTATCTATTAGAACATTGCAATTTTATAATTCGCCATAAAAAATCTTCGTTTATTTTGTAATTAGTATTTTTTATTATTTTATTATGTGTAAGATGTCGACTACTTCCGACGCTATTTGGTATATAATAACTTTGGTATATTTATATTGGGTTTTTCTAACAAAGGTTTTGACTTATATCTAAATCAAAGTCTCTCATCTAATTCAATATTTGTAATCTCCGGTGGATATATTTTACCTATATCGAGAAAATAATTTTGGCAAGTCTATAAACTCAGATTTGTAAAATTCGTATGATGAGTATTTGAAAGTGCATAAGAAATCATATATGTAATAGAGTATGGTCTATTTCCATTGAAAAAGAAATCTTTTCTTTTAAAATCTTGAATTAAAGAAAGAGTCTTGTCAAAATCTTTATCTTGCAAATTGTAAGAAAGTTTTGGATATATATTAAATATCAATTTTTGATATTTAAGGTTTCCTCTAAGAACACCAAGTGTAGCTTCTTCTCTATTTTTTATTCTATTATCTACAATGGCCAAGTCTATTGGTGTATTTAACCCTTCTCTAAAAGTTGCTCTAATGATCATTTGTATGGAACCGATATCGATCCATCCTATTGTGTTTCGTCTCTTTTCAGGTAGTTTATTTAATTTATCATAAATATCTTTTTTAGATATTAATGGAATCATGACTTTATTTGTGGTCAAGCTATTTTCTAAAGCTTTTTTCCTTTAGATTTATTCCATAAAACATATGATGTTTTCTAATATGAAACTTTATTTTTTCTAATGCAGGGACATTAAATCCACTGTAAGAATTTATTGAAAAATTACTTTTCTGTATTTTTGCTAACATTTTTCTATCTATAAGAGCTTCTTGACTATATTCTCCAAATCTTTCAGAATGAATATCTATTATATTTGAAGTATTCTCTTCTTCTTGTTTTTGTATTTCATTCATCTTCACTGCTTATATCATATTCAGTATCAGTGTAAATAAATATACTTTCATCAGATGAAATTTCTTCCATTTCTGAAAACTTATTTATTTCAATTAATTCATTGTCGTAAATTAAATTTTCAATATCATCATCAACTTCAAATCTCTTTTATTAAATTTTTTAGGACACTGATTTGCTAAATGTCCTTTTTCCTTACAAAAATAACATTGACAGTCTGTTATATTTCTTCTTTTCTTATTTCTTCTATACATCATTTTCCTTTTCGGAAATTTTTCTCTTTGTTTGTAATATTTAGCTTTTCGTCTTTTCATATATTTTCTTTTAAAATATTTACACTTCTTATATTTACTTTTCATTTTATGATAGTAGTATGGAGTGTCACATCCTATTTGAGTAGGCATACGATATTATTACAATATAGTTTTAATTGTGGCTTTAACTACGCGGTCTCTTCTAAACAATATTGATTCTTCGCACCATTTACTTAATTTTTCCAAAGTATGAAATATTCTTTTTCCTAATGTATCTTTAGTTCCTAGATTATATTCTTCTCTTAATCTTTTTCCCAAGGATCGGGATTTTGAGAAAAACATTTCCAAATATGTTTCTCTTTTCTTCCAATCTGTTCGATAATAATAATCTTGAAAAACACAAATATATTTATCTATTTCACACATATCACAGAGTGTTAATTTAAGCAATGCATCAGTGTATTTCTGGACTGAATTTTTATCTTTAAAGTAACTTCCTTCTCCAACAAATTCAAGTCGGATTAATTCAAGTGCTCTGGTTATCATTCCATTTATGTCTTGTTCTTCACCATATATTATTGATTTTGTCTCTTCAGGTAATGTTTTCCAGTAACGTGAGACACTATTTACAAGGGATTTTTCCAAGAATCCTTTTGCTTCTTCATAGCCTAATTTATTTATGGAAACTGCTAATCTTAAACCAATTTCCCATTTATCTATTGCTTCTTCAGTATTCTTTACACAATCTAAATCTAAAAATGTTCCAAACGGAAATATTGCTTCAGGTGTGGTTCTATCTAATAATGTGTAGCCTTCATTATCTAGATAGCCTTTTTGTTTAGCTATGTTCATTAATGAAGAAATGAATGAATTTCCTGAACCATGTCTTCTTCTTGCATATGAAGATGCCGGTCTACTTGATGAAGGTATTTCATTTATATTCGGATTTTCAGATATTTCAGGTTTTATATCTGGTTTTATATTTATCATCATGTTGCCTAATCTATTACTTATCCTTTCTATTTCAGAATCAGAGAGATGAGTAAACGTATTTTCTGAATCACTCATTTTATTCTAGAAATATGTTCAGTCAAATATTCAATGGTAGTTTTATTCCTATTTTCTGTAATTTTTTCTTCTGAATTTTTCTTTTCTAATTTGTCTTTAATTATTTGAATTTCTTTCTTTAGGTCTTTATATATGTATAATATTGTTTTTTGTAATTCAAATAGGTCTTGTTCTATTTTTAAATTTCGTGTTCTATTATTCTATAGTTATCGCATCATGTATGTCTTTGTACAAGATGTAAATTTCTGTTTAAAGTAATCCGTTCTAGATTTCTCTTTTCTATATCTAAGAGTATATTTAACGCTTCTAATAATATTTCTTCAGAGGAGTATTTAATGATGAGTTGCCTAACTTTATTTATCTTTGCTTTAGCAGCCATATCAGTACTAATATACCTTTGACATTCTAAGCAGTATTCAATTCTTTCTTCTGTATTCATTGTTGGCTTAAGTGAATTTCTCTGTAGTGGTCCGTGAATTCCTTATTAATTCGGTTGTATCTATTAGTCAGCAGATATCTTTCACCTTCTGCATCCCTTAGGGTTCGGTATCTGTCATGGCATGTAGTAGGGTGGCAATTATTCAATGTAACAGGAAGCCACCTTTCTTCATAGTATTTAATTCTGTTATTTAATTCTTGTAGCTGATATGCATATTCTCTAATAAGAAATAACATAGAATCACATATTTCACATTCTTCGTTCATTTTAAGGAGATGGATAATACCAGTCAGAGTCATCAAATTCAGATTCGTGATTGTAAAATCTAATTGGGACTGAGTAAAATTCTTCAAGATCATTTTCAAAATTATTAAAATTTTCTGAAAATTCATTAGGATCACTCCGCTCTGATACCATTTGGGTGGAGTGGCCCAGATTATTAAAATTCAACGATGGATCTGGGTTAATCCAAAAATCTAAATGAATATTTACATGTGTGGGTGTAATTTCCATTTTTATTAATACATCTATTTTGTATTCGGCAAATAAATAAGTTTGCAGAAATGGAAGAAATTTCATCTGATGAAAGTATATTTATTTACACTGATACTGAATATGATATAAGCAGTGAAGATGAATGAAATACAAAAACAAGAAGAAGAGAATACTTCAAATATAATAGATATTCATTCTGAAAGATTTGGAGAATATAGTCAAGAAGTTCTTATAGATAGAAAAATGTTAGCAAAATACAGAAAAGTAATTTTTCAATAAATTCTTACGGGATTTAATGTCCCTGCATTAGAAAAAATAAAGTTTCATATTAGAAAACATCATATGTTTTATGGAATAAATCTAAAGGAAAAAAGCTTTAGAAAATAGCTTGACCACAAATAAAGTCATGATTCCATTAATATCTAAAAAAGATATTTATGATAAATTAAATAAACTACCTGAAAAGAGACGAAACACAATAGGATGGATCGATATCGGTTCCATACAAATGATCATTAGAGCAACTTTTAGAGAAGGGTTAAATACACCAATAGACTTGGCCATTGTAGATAATAGAATAAAAATATAGAGAAGAAGCTACACTGGTGTTCTTAGAGGAAACCTTAAATATCAAAAATTGATATTTAATATATATCCAAAACTTTCTTACAATTTGCAAGATAAAGATTTTGACAAGACTCTTTCTTTAATTCAAGATTTTAAAAGAAAAGATTTCTTTTTCAATGGAAATAGACCATACTCTATTACATATATGATTTCTTATGCACTTTCAAATACTCATCATACTGAGAATTTTACAAATACTGAGTTTATAGACTTGCCAAAATTATTCTCTGATATAGGTAAAATATATCCACTTAGGAGATTACAAATGAATTAGATGAGGCTTTGATTTAGATATAAGTCAAAACCTTTGTTAGAAAAACCCAATATAAATATACCAAAGTTATATATATACCAAATAGCCGGAAGCATCGACATCTTACACATAATAAAAATAATAAAAAATACTAATTACAAAATAAACGGAAGATTTTTTATGACGTAATTATAAAAAATTGCAATGTTCTAATAGATATGTGAGCTTTGCGGAAATTACATATCTTATAGGCTTGTAGGATTCCTACCAACCTATCAATTGCAGCATCCTTATCACTATACAAACTTTAATGGTGAAGTACATGAAATTAATGAAGCTGTTGAAATTGAATTAGAACTACTCGATTCCACTGCTTAACACCTAAAAAATCTCTATAAGGCTTCGATAGAAAATGAAGGAGCTAATGATACTCTTGAAATAATGCTAGGAACAAGTTTCTCAGACACGGTCTCACCCTATTCAATAACCCATGATCGGATAATTATCACTTATAATGATAAAAAGATAAATATTGATAGAAAATGACAAATCAATACAGCATTTATATACCCGTAGGAATAACCTATAAGGATTATAAAGCTGAGTATTTTGCAGCATACATAGATAGTGGATCAAGAACATGTTTATGTAAACCTACATGTTTTCCGTCACAATATCATGAAAATTTACCCAAAGAAGATGGTTAGATATATCAAATAGACCTATCACTTTAAATTCCGGGATATCCCAACCTCGATATTAGTAGGATCATTTCTTATTAAATGTCCTCCGTTTTACTCTTTGATACAGATTAGATATTTTATTAGGGAAATAATTTTCTTCAATTATTTCATAAAGTCTTATTTGATACTTTACAATCTCAAATACATTTTAAAACTCCATGTGGTCATTGGATTGTTGTATCAATGCCTTAAAAATGCTTATATGCTGAAGACCCTCTTACATTTCAACCTCGAAAGTGGTGATCTTGGATACACAAAACCAAAATTTTCTAAACTAACTCCAATGTTAAAATTTGAAAATCAATTATATTTAAAACAACTGCAAATTAAACAAATTTCTACTACCTAGAAGACATAAAAGCAAAATTACAATTAAGCTACGAAAATCCTCTTAAATTTTGGGATAAAATCAAGATTATGCAAATAAAACTTAAAGATGAAAATAAAGTAATTAGAGTAAAACCTATGAGATATAATCCAATTGACAAGAAGAATTTAAAATACAACTTAAAGAATTATTAGAGATTCCATTAATAAGAGAGAGTAATTCTCGCATTCTTCCTGCATTTATGGTTAGAAACCATGAGATAGTTAGGAATAAGCCTAGAATGGTTGTAAATTATAAACAACTAAATAATGAAACTATATTTGATGGATACTTTCTTCCACATAAGGAAACTCTAATAAATATGAGTAGAAAAAGAAAATATACTCTAAATTTGATTGTAAAAGTGGATTTGGCAAATTAAAATGCACATTGATAGTATTAAAATATCTTTACTGCTTTTAGTACTCGGACAAGGACAATGAATGGTTAGTTATGCCATTTGGATTAAAAAATACTCCTCAAATATATCAAAGAAAAATGGATAAAATCTTTAAAGATTATCCTTTTATATATGTTTATGTAGATGATATTTTATTGCATCGATTCAATAGAAGAACATTTAGAACATTTAAATATATTTGTTGAATTATGTTTAAAACATGGAATAGGTCTATCCCGAGAAAAAGCAAAAATAGGACAAAGAGAAATTGAATTCCTTGGGCTAGAAATAAATAATGAAGGAATAAAATTACAGCCTCACATACTAGAGAAAATACAAAATTCTGATAAATTTGAAGATAAAAACGTTACAAAGATTTTAGGCATGTTAAATTATGCTTGGACTCATTTGTAATTTAGCGAGAAAGAGGGAATTACAAAATTATGAAAGTAAATATGAATTTTCTGAAAATCATATAGCTATAGTAAAAGAAATAAAGAAGAATGTAAAATTTACCATTTTAACTCTACCATCGATGAAGATAATCTTGTATTAGAGAGGATGCCTCACGAAGAAGTATGGGTATGATCTTAAAACCAAAATTAATCAAATTTGTAGATATTCATGGAATCTTTTGAGCAGATATCATATAAATGAAAAAATTACTACTTAAGTAGTAAGAGTTGCAACAAGTTTTATTACTTTTACTACAAAGAAATTTAAATTAAAATTGATAATACTCAAGTAAAGGCATTTATTAGAAATATTAAACCTCTACCTCAAAATAAAAGATTAAGTAGATGGCAAATGGCTCTCTCAATTCATATTTGATATTGAGCGATAAAGTCGATGAGAATTCTCTCTTGATTTCACAAGAGATGGAAGACCAGGATCAATAAGCGACAGGTCCTTCTAGATAAAGTCTCGAGTTATCGAGATTTTGATTGCGAGTGTTCAATGGCGTAATGAATATATTAATTTATCGGGATATAAATAAAGAAGTCTCGAACTTCTTAAGCATGCCGAAAGGCAAAAATACTATCAGCCTTTATGACAAGGTTGAAGAAATTCTACGACCTATTCAAGCGGGTGAAAATGATAATCTTCCCCTTCACAGGAAAGGAAGATGCTGAAAATATTCTTTTGAAACCAAAATATGACCATAAAACAACTTCTCCGGTTACCCATGTTGAATAATATTATTAATGAGCATCAGCTGGATTCGCGAATACTAATTCTCTTATGAGAGAATACGATCTACAATCTGAGATACATATTATATGGATTTTGGGTATTTATCCTCGGATAAATTGTGTTCAGGATGCGGCACATTATCCAAAATGGTATAATTTTGGGGTAGTTAATGCCATTTATATGACCTACAATTTTTCTGAAATATCCCAAGCTTAGAAATGGGTGCGAGAATGGAGTTAAACATATCTATCGAGAATAATCACATACGGACCAGGACATCCTTATGCTCAAAATTATTTCGCGGTCAGTTTTGAAGACAAATAGATATGATGCCTTTCATCATATCGAGTTCTAAATATGATGACCTCGAAATAAAGGTTTATCCCGAAAGGAAGGAATATGAATACTTTTCACGGAGATAAGATACATTTCTCTGAGACTATTGGAATGAGGATTATCCTACAAAATCTTGAAAATACCGAAACAAGGTTTTAGAACCTATGGTGGAGGCGGGCATTCTCTTCAATAATGACTACCTATGCGGGGAAGACTCGGGCATGCATTAAATTATCTAAATTGGAAAATTAAATTATTGGAAAGTTGCATCGAGATCCAGCCAAAAGCCATAAAGACACTGCGGGATGAGAGGCACAAGATCAATACGTGTCCAAAAGCTAGGTAAAGGGAAGAAGCCTAGTCCAGGCTGTCAAAGTATGGAATAAGGTAGTAAGCCTACATTGGAAGATATTCAGAATTAAAGAGTTCAAGTCGCGAGGCCAGAAACAAGTCTAGAAAAATCAGTTAAAGTCGGATGAAAATCAGATGAAACCTATATAAAGTCCGGAAGAGATGAGAGGGGCAATCGAAGAAGAATGAGAACAGGACTTAGAAAGAAAAACATGAGTCGTCCCCTATGTAATCTCTACCACATCCGTTTACAAGTTTACCTTTGTAAAATTAAGCTAACATATCTCTCATGAATTAATAAGAGAAGGAGTATCATCTACATTTTGTACAAACAGTTTCTATCAATAAAAGAAGTGCTTTCATTAATACCTCTTTACTTTATACAGTCGCTGGAGGTAGGAAGCGAAACTAGGGCATCTTTGCAAAGTTGACCCCAAAGGAATCACCCTACATTAGTTGGTTGGAGGTGAGGCAGCCAAGTAAAGTCCTCGGGGAGCGAAACTTTGTGATTCAAAATCAGAGTAAGGTAAGGAAGCATGATGGACCCTTCTTTTTATGATAAAAGCTGTAAGTATAAGATAGATGATGATCACTCACTTACTACAAATCTTATGGAGTATGTATATTAATTTTCTTTTCGTAATTGAATTTGCTGAATACAAAATAGATGTATTAATAAAATGGAAATTACACCCACATTCCCCATATTCATTTAGATTTTGGATTAACCGGATCTCGTTAATTTTAATAATCCCAGACCACTCCACCCAACCATCCAACTCCTACTACTATATGAGACTTATTATGTGTACTCCCGGAATTCGAGTATTGTGAGAACTTTCATGAGGTTGTCTGCTTTACCAAAACTGTTTTGTAAGTATCAATTTTTTTCTTTGCATTCCATCTTTGTATCTAAAACCATAACCAATTTGACTTGCTCATGTTAGCACTGTGTGTGTGTGTGTTTGCGATTTTGGGCCCAGGCCACCGGGTGATCAGCAGGTTAAAGGATTTACAAGTGTTCCATTTTCTTTTCTCTAGATTCATGTTGCAGAAGGTTTTCTTGCTTATAGATCGAACCTCATGTGAGTGAATCTAGATTAAAATCGAAAGTTGTTACTTTGCCCTGTGAGTTGGTCATAGTTTCTTTCAGGGTTTGGCTTAATACTTTTCCTTTTAAAATTCTAGCAGATAAAATTCCTATTAGAACTAAGCTATCCGTATGATATGATAGGTTATGTTGGTTCATAAATCCACGACTGCTTCTCTCTTTATATTGTCTTACTTGAACTTTTCATATTTCTTCAATCATTCTACAGAATGTACAATTCAACTAATTTTGGCTAAAATGTGAAAAAGTCATTTTTCAAAAATTATCATGGTACATTTGGAGTCGACTAATATCATTAAGTCCAAATTTTATTCACATAGAAACAGAAAGTTTGTATTATCCAAGTCGCCTTCCATTACTCATGCATGCTTTTAGGGGTTTAGAATCCGTTTGGAATGAAGGTGTGATTCTCGGTGCTTGGATTATAGGTTTGGGATTTAAGATCTTGAAATGATTTCTAAAAATTTAACAACTTGAGGGGTTATGTGAATTGTCAAATTTGGTTTCAAATCAATATTTTTTTTAATCATAGTTTTGTTTTTTCTCCTAATTCCTAAAGAATCTCCTTCTCCCTTCCTCTTTGCAACTTAGTCTTCTCTTAATACTGACCATTCTCCTCCTACCTTTCCTCCCCATATGAGGGCCATCGCTTCATCTCTGCTAATCCCTTTCATCTGCCTTTGTAGACCCTTATAGTACTGCTTTCTACCCTTTCTCCACCACCTTCGGTGCATGAGATGGAGTTGGGACCAAGAGAAATCTCAAAATTAGACAAAGAAAGGTCGAGGGAGGATGAGAGGAAAGAAAAAGGAATGAGATGTTGTCACCGAACAACGCCGCAAATAAAGGAGAAGGCCGGAGGTAAGGTGATGTATGATGGGTTTTAATGGTGACCTGATAGTCACTTAGAATGGTTGTAGATTAGAAGTTCCATGAGTAATTGTAAATTATCTATAGATTGCTGCTATTAGGTAGATCATGGAAGAGAGGGAGAGAAGAATAAAACTAAAAAAAATAAAAAAGGAATTAGATTGTCACGATCAGGGTCCAAAGGAGTGGCCCAATAGTTTTTAGACTGAAATCCATTGTCGCAATACCCTTTCGAGACGAAACTATGGGTTCAAAAAGATTAATCCAAAGTTGTTAGTAACTCATTGAACTTAGGCTAATAAACCATAAATTTTTTCTCTTCATTCAACTGATGTGAGAAAAGTATTTGGGTATCACATTTTAATGTTACGCTCCTGACTCACAGGTCTAATATAGATGACTTGAGTCTCTGTAGTCAAGTCCAACTATTTGAATTTTATTTTTACTAGTCCAAAATGAATATCCCAAGTTGGACTTAACTTTTGAGACTCGAGTAACATCTTGCGCTTGCAAATCCAGGACGTGACATAATGGTCATTAGTAGGGTTCGGGTGTGGTCTCGTGTGATCGGTGGCGTGGGCTAGTGTATTGGAAGTCCAACTATGCAAGAGAGTGCAAGAAATTGAATGCCACATACTGGGGCCACCCCAAAGTCCCAGGCATAGCCAAGTGCAAGGAACCCGCGATATATGGAGGCCACCTCCAGAGTTCAAGTATGACCAAGTTGGCCGGTTGGATTGACTTTTGATAAGCTCTTACTGCCGAGGGGACACATAGTTCTTAAGTGGGGATAAATGTGATACGTATAGATTTTGTCCCACATTGGTTGAATGAAGAGAAAAAGCTTTGGTTTATTAGCCCAGGTTCAATGGGCTACTAACTATTTTGGGTTAACCATTTTCGACCCATAGTTTTAGTTTAATAGGCTATTGGACTAGTAGGTTTCAATCCAAAAGTCGTTGGACCAACCCTTTGGGTTCGAGTCAGTGACATAGATATTAAAAATAGGAAAAACGGTCAATTTAGACCCAAAACTTTTTCCTGTGCGGATTTAGTCCTTTATATTTATTTTTGGCCAATTGCATCCCTAAACTTATATTTCGGTTCCAATTGTTGAGGAATCTTTTAGCGGCAGCCACCCATTTAAACCCCAATGAACAGTATCCGAGCGACTAAATTGGGGTATTTGGTACTTCAATTTTGGGGTAGTAACAAAAGAAGTAAAGTTGATGAAACTTTAATAGATTAATTGAGAAAAACCCAAAACGCCTAAAGTAAAAATCAATTTTACTACTAAAAGGTTGGGGCTTTGGTCGATGATGAGGAACCTCAAAATTCAGATTTTATTTTTAAAAAATATAAACTATCATTTATATTGTGTTTATTCATTGAAATATGAGTGAATTTGTGTTTAAAGTGAATATCTTCAAATTTAGTGAATTTTATACAAATTATTTGCCGGTGTGTAGTTTCGGCCGAATTAAGCGTTAAATTTTGTTCCGAAGTATGAATAGTGACTTGGAATTGAATTCGAGTATATGTAGTGATATTATGGAGATATTATTAAGATTAGACAGTGTTGGAATGAAGTAAAACAGTGTAAATTTACATTTGTCGCTCGTAGCGACATAGCACCAAAGTCACTTTCCCTTAAAACAAGGATTGCTACCTTTTGTCCCCTTAAGTCTTGGCTTTTGGTTCCTTGAGGTTTCATTTGCAGCTGCAATTTGGAAGAGAATAGAGAGAGAAGCCGAGAGCAACAAGAAGGGAGAGAGAGAGAGAGAAAATTGCTTTACTTCTTCCTTTCTTCTTGGCCTTTCTTCAGGTGGAGCTTCAAGCCACCATTGAAGACCTTCGCCTCTTCATTCTTGCAGCCAGTGAGAGAGGGAAGAAGAGAGAGGGACTGGTCCAGAAACTTTTAAGAGGGAGAAAAGGAGAGGAAAAAGAAAGAAAGCTTGTGGGTGTGTATTGTTCTTGTTCTTGAAGTTTTTGAGGGAAATCACTAACAAAGCTAGTGGATCAAGGGCAAAGGTAGAAACTTTTGGAGTTTGCTAGGCTTGGAAGCATTCTTTGGAAGAGGAACTCACAAGATCTTCTTTGATCTTGTTGGATCTTGATAGATCCAAAGGTATAAGATTCAAAACTACTAGATGTAGCTTTATTAATGTTAAATATCATAGATCCATGGTTTACATCGGTAGAAATGATTGTATCTGAAATGATGAAGTTGGGCTCTTGAAATCCCAACCTAGGTAGCGGACTTGAGGACCTGATTGTGGATTTGATTGATATTCGTGAAACTAGTCATGATATGATTAGGAAGTGGTTTTGTTGTTGAAAATTTTGAAGGAAAATGTATGAGATGGCCAACCATGCTTGGTGATTTCTTGTTTGATTTGAGATTTTGTGATTTTTTGAAGAGATTTTGCCTAGGAATATACTGTGTTATGTTCATCTGCGAATGTATGTTTGAATAGAGTGAGCTCTTGGATTTTAAATGATGAAAAGTGAAGCTTTTCATAAACTTTTGGATAAAAAAAAAGTATTGAATTGAAGGACTGAGGGTTTCACAATATTGTGGTTAATTTCTATGAATTTTGAATGTAAAGACTTGATAAGAATTGTTTAAACTTGTGTTAAAGCTTTGAATAAGAACAATTGTTGAATAATTGTGAAACAAGTGATTTTGAGGTATGAGACCTCACCTAAATTCTATAATAAAAAGGATTTGAAAAGTGATGGTTTGGGATTACATCGGGTGGCGGTAATATTTGAAATGATATAGTGAATTTCAAAAAGACCTGAGTGAGACATTTTACAAGCCAAATGAATGTTTTTCCTTGAGGGAAGTGGGGAAAACTAGTGATTGAAACCAAGAAATGAAAGTGAATAATTTTAGTTAATGAGTGAGGAAATGAATCTCAACCACTGTTTTCATTTGTTTAGGGGGTGTGCAAGGAAGTGAATTTGACCCTAACGTGGAAATCGAACCCTATAATTTCGGTGAGTTTCCATTCTTGTTATGTGACTATGTGAAATAGATGAGATTTGTATTTAGTTATGTGATTTGATGTGAAAACCTGGTTTAGCAAACTATCAAATGAGGTAGTGTGTACTTTATCGCACTTACCTATGTTTGAGTGGAAAATTTGTAAGAATGTTTTAATGTGAATTGAGAATATGTGATGTGATGTGATTTACGTGTGTATGAAATTTCAGGATTTCCCGATACCTATTGGCAAGTCATTCGACTGCTGAGGCTAGGCCTCAGTCAGAGAGAAAGTGATGAGCCATAGGACTACTATATGATGAGATGTGTGCTCTGGACTTGGTATAAGCATTTGTCCATTATAAAGAGCAAAACACAAACTATGTGATGTGATGTGATGTGATGCGATGTGATATATATATACTCGAGACTTGGCATGTGGACTTGTCTCGGAGATGAACAATAAATCAGTGATAAAATATGATGTGATGTGATGTGTTTGGAGTCGGGCCCGGTGGGGTTTGGTGGAGTAAGGAGTAAGTGGAGTTCTACAAGGATTGTACCTGTGAAAGTTGACGGAGTGTCAACTAGGGAGATCGTGATCAATTTGCGAGGACCTTAGCCCCTGAGCGCTACCGTATCCTACTTTTGTAGTGTTAATTGCTTTCTTTAATTGTTTATGTCTACGTTCAAGTGAAGTGAAGTTTCATATGTGTTATGTGTTATGCATGGTTTTGGAAACTCACGGGCTTTTTAGCTCACCCTTTCCTATTTGTTTTTCCTTAACAGGAAATGAGATTCCAAGTGAAGGTGCCAACCCTTAGTGTTAGGGTTTACTTCAGTTTAATGTTTTTACGAACTTTGAATTATGGATATTGAGGGCTTTTGTATTATGGAACCTGAATGTATGGATAAATGCTTTATGTATTTTGGGATTGTAACTTTGAAGTTGTGGATTTATAGGTTATTGTGTATTTTAAAGTTATGTAAGGAATTCTAGTTGTTAAGTATTGTGGATCGTTTGAGTGAGTGAGTCACAGCGAGAGCTAGGTGAGGCCACCCTGATACTCTAGAAGTGCAGCCCTAGGAGAGGTGCGCAGGTGGTATCAGAGCTTAGGTTTGAATAGTTTGGGCATAGTGAGAATTGGTGAGTTATTTGAGAATTTAACAGGTTTGGAAGAGATGTTAAATGAGGGTTATTTGTTTATGAATAAGTCCTAATGATCTTTAAGTTAGAACAAGTTCTAATGGAGTTCTTTTTTGTAGGTCATGGAATTTGGTGGTGATGATGGACCTGGACACCGACAACCTACAGTCTCCTACCGACTGGGATCTAGGGGTGCCCGCGCGGCCTATAACCCTAGGATTCGCACTAGGCGTGCCTCCTGCGAGTGTTGGAAGACTCATGCTTACCCAGATTATGTGGTCCTAACCTGCCTGCTGAGAGAGAAGAGGTTAACTAGGATCAATCGAGCCAAGAGGGAATAGAGGCTCACGACCGTAGGACAGGAGCCCGCTCAGGGATTAGGGAGTTTGAGATCGAGGTTCAGCTTACAATGAGTGGGCCGCTAGAGTTGTGAGGGTGCCTCGAGAGAGAGTTGAGGGCATTGTGGCTGAGTGTGAGGCCTTGGTTGGAGGAGTGCTTAAGGCTAACCGAGGTAAGGAGGATTCGATTAACCACTCTCTGCGTCACTACGGAGCGAGCCTAGGAGCCAGTTGAGATGTCAAGTATGGTGAGGAGATCCTCGCATGAGTCACCGTCGGGAGTGTTCCAATGGAGACTTCCTCTTATGAGACTTGATGGACTAGCCTAGTTTGACATTAGGGTTTTGTGTAATCTTTTGTGGGAGAAAACTAGTAGAGTGGGTTCCCAAATCTTGTAAATTGCATGCTTGCTAACTTTTCAAGTACTGTACTTTTGTTTAAATGTACTTGTGAACATGATGTACCTACGTGTACCTTTTGTTGAAAGCATGCTCATCTGATATATTCCTGGCACTCTTTTACTATGAAATGTGATTATGGAGTGTTCTGCCTACCTTTCAAAATGATTGCTTTAATAGTGTATTTATTTTCTTGTGTTTACATTGAATTGTCTGCCCTCTAGAGAATTATGGAGGGTAGAAGAGGCCGAGGTAGAGGGCGAGAGACTAGGCTACTCCAAAATATTAGAGGTGATCGTGAGTTGGCTGCCGATCAGAACCAAGGGGTTGGGATTAATTGTGTGGAGCAAATGGCTACGGGCCATGAACCGAATGACTGAAATATTGGACCGCATGACTGGCCAACATGGTCCTGGTCTTGAACAACAACATATTAACCTTGGAGTTGGTGAGGATAGGGCTCTTGAGTGATTCCAAAGGTTCAACCCCCCTAAATTCTGTGGTGAACCCAACGCTGAAGCTGCTGAGGGTTGGTTAGAAAGGATTTCAGATATTTTCGTTGCTTTGGATTACACAGAGGAGAGGCAAATAACCTTTGCTACGTTTTAGTTTGAGGGAGCTGCCCGATCGTGGTGGGTCATAATAAGGGGTAAGTGGGATAGAGAACATACCCCTAGGACTTGAGTGAACTTTACTCGAGAATTTAATGCTAAGTTTCTTCCTCCAATAGTGCAAGAGAAAAGGGAGGATGACTTTATTAGGTGCAAGCAAGGGCTGTTGAATGTTGCGGAATATGAGGCACAATTCACTAAACTATTGAGGTTTGCCCCTGAGCTGGTGGCAACTGAGCAGAGGAGAATAAGAAGATTTGTTCAAGGATTGAATGTAGAGTTGCAAGAAATCTTGGCGGCTGCCCAAGTCAATAACTTTAGCGAGGCTATGGAAAAGACCCAGAGAGTTGAGGGGGCCAAGACCCAAGTGAGGACTTTTAATGCCAGAAAAAGAAATGCACCTAGTAGTAGTCGTGGGCTAGTAGATGTGAGTGCTTCAACTCCTAAGTTTGGGAGAGGAATGGGTAGAGCAAACACTTCTGGAGCCTCAAGAGGATTTGTATCAAGAGGAGCACACTCTAGAGGTGCGATGTCAAGGGGAACTGTAAGTGGAAGGGGGTCATCGAGGAGTGTCACTCAAGGAAGTCAAGCCTCCACCCCTAGTGTCTCCTATGGCTTCTGTGGGAAATCCAATCATACTGAGGACAATTATCAGAGGAAAACTGGGAGATGTTTCAAGTGCGGAAGTACCGAGCATCAGTTAACTGCATGTCCGATGATCCAAGGGGAAAATGTGACTAGGCAAGTGAACAGACCTAATTCCAGCCAAGCTAGTGCAGCAGGGAATCAGCCAATGGTACCAGTTAGGGTTTACGCCATTGACCAACAGCAAGTTCCCGACCCCACTGAGGTGGTTGAAGGTACCGTCCCCGTTTTTCATCGTTTAGCTAAGCTTCTAATTGGCCCTGGTGCATCGCATTCATTTATGAATCCTTCATTTTTGAATGGAGTAGATATAAAGCTTGTAAGGTTGCCTTATGACCTTGAGGTTAGAACACCCACAGGGGAATAAAGTTTAATTACGAGTTGGGTATACAAGAATTGTGATGTTTGGGTAGGAGAAAGGAAACTAGTGGTGGATTTAATAAGTTTGGATATAAAGGGGTATGATGTTTTTATAGGAATGGATTGTCTAGCCCATTACCATGCCAAATTGGACTGTAGGGCTAAGACTGTGGAATTTTTCTATCCCTGGGAAGGCTACCTTAAGATTAGATGTAAAAGGGAGGTTAGCATCATCTGCTCTTATTTCAGAGATTAAGGTTAGGAAATTGTTGAGTAAAGGGGCTCAAGGGTATTTGGCCTTCTTGATAAACCCTCCAAGTGATAAGATGAAGTTGGAAGAAGTACCGATTGTAAAGGACTTCCCTGATGTTTTTCCTGAAGAACTAGAAAATCTTCCTCCTAAGCGGATGGTGGAATTTAAGATTGATCTGCTACCGGGGACAGTCCCAATCTCTAAGACTCCATAATTCAAATAATTAAAGACAAATTAGAAAAGAAAAATTCAGAAGATTTTTATTAATACGTCTATTTTATATTCAGCAAATTGATTAACCCAGATCCATCATTGAATTTTAATAATCTGGGCCACTCCACCCAAATGGTATCAAGATCACCACGCTTACCTGCGCGAGGTTAAAATGTAAGAGGGGTCTTACGAGCATAAGCATTTTTAAGACGTGATACAACAATCCAATGACCACATGGGGTTTTAAAACGTATTTGAGATTGTAAAGTATCAAATAAGACTTTATGAAATAATTGAAGAAAATTATTTCCTAATAAAATATCTAATCCTGTATCAAAGAAGTAAAACGGAGGACATTTAATAAGAAATGATCCTACTAATATCTGAGGTTTGGATATCCCAATTTAAAGTGAGAGGTCTATTTGATATATCTAATCCTGTCTTGCTGGGTAAATTTTCATGATATTGTGACGGAAAACATGTAGGTTTACATAAACATGTTCCTGATCCACTATCTATGTATGCTGCAAAATATTCAGCTTTATAATCCTTATAGGTTATTCCTACGGGTATATAAATGTTGTACTGACTTGTCATTTTCTATCAATATTTATCTTTTTATCATTATAAGTGATAATTATCCGATCATGTGTTATTGAATAGGGTGAGACCGTGTCTAAGAAACTTGTTCCTAGCATTATTTCAAGAGTATCATTAGCTCCTTCATTTTCTATCAGGAGCCTTATCGGAATTTTCGTGTTAGGCAGGGAATCGAGTAGTTCTAATTCAATTTCAACAGCTTCATTAATTCATGCACTTCACCATTAAAGTTTGTATATTGATAAGGATGCTGCAATTGATAGGTTGGTAAGAATCCTACAAACTTATAAGATATGTAATTTCCGCTAGCTCCCGTATGTATTAGAACATTGCAATTTTTCATAATTCTGCCATCAAAAAATTTTCGAGTATATAATAACTTTGGTATATTTATATTGGGTTTTTCTAACAAAGGTTTTTGACTTATATCTAAATCAAAGTCCTCATCTAATTCAATATTTGTAATCTCCGGTGGATATATTTTACCTATATCAGAGAATAATTTTGGCAAGTCTATAAACTCAGTATTTGCAAAATTCTCAGTATGATGAGTATTTAAAAGTGCATAAGAAATCATATATGTAATAGAATATGGTCTATTTCCATTGAAAAAGAAATCTTTTCTTTTAAAATCTTGAATTAAAGAAAGAGTTTTGTCAAAATCTTTATCTTGCAAATTGTAAGAAAGTTTTGGATATATATTAAATATCAATTTTTGATATTTAATGTTTCCTCTAAGAACACCACGTGTAGCTTCTTCTCTATTTTTTATTCTATTATCTACAATGGCCAAGTCTATCGGTGTATTTAACCCTTCTCTAAAAGTTGCTCTAATGATCATTTGTATGGAACCGATATGGATCCATCCTATTGTGTTTCGTACCTTTTCAGGTAGTTTATTTAATTTATCATAAATATCTTTTTTAGATATTAATGGAATCATGACTTTATTTGTGGTCAAGCTATTTTCTAAAGCTTTTTCCTTTAGATTTATTCCATAAAACATATGATGTTTTCTAATATGAAACTTTATTTTTTCTAATGCAGGGACATTAAATCCACTGTAAGAATTTATTGAAAAATTACTTTTCTGTATTTTTGCTAACATTTTTCTATCTATAAGAGCTTCTTGACTATATTCTCCAAATCTCTCAGAATGAATATCTATTATATTTGAAGTATTCTCTTCTTCTTGTTTTTGTATTTCATTCATCTTCACTGCTTATATCATATTCAGTATCAGTGTAAATAAATATACTTTCATCAGATGAAATTTCTTCCATTTCTGCAAACTTATTTATTTCAATTAATTCATTGTCGTAAAATTAAATTTTCAATATCATCATCAACTTCAAATCTCTTTTATTAAATTTTTAGGACATCGATTTGCTAAATGTCCTTTTTCCTTACAAAAATAACATTGACAGTCTGTTATATTTCTTCTTTTCTTATTTCTTCTATACATCATTTTCCTTTTCGGAAATTTTTCTCTTTGTTTGTAATATTTAGCTTTTCGTCTTTTCATATATTTTCTTTTAAAATATTTACACTTCTTATATTTACTTTTCATTTTATGATAGTAGTATGGAGTGTCACATCCTATTTGAGTAGGCATGCTGATATTATTACAATATAGTTTTAATTGTGGCTTTAACTTACGTGTCTTTCTAAACAATATTGATTCTTCGCACCATTTACTTAATTTTTCCAAAGTATGAAATATTCTTTTTCCTAATGTATCTTTAGTTCCTAGATTATATTCTTCTCTTAATCTTTTTCCCCAAGGATCAGGCATTTTTGAGAAAAACATTTCCAAATATGTTTCTCTTTTCTTCCAATCATGTTCGATAATAATAATCTTGAAAAACACAAATATATTTATCTATTTCACACATATCACAGAGTGTTAATTTAAGCAATGCATCAGTGTATTTATGGACTGAATTTTTATCTTTAAAGTAACTTCCTTCTCCAACAAATTCAAGTCGGATTAATTCAATTGCTCTGGTTATCATTCCATTTATGTCTTGTTCTTCACCATATATTATTGATTTTGTCTCTTCAGGTAATGTTTTCCAGTAACGTGAGACACTATTTACAAGTGATTTTTCCAAGAATCCTTTTGCTTCTTCATAGCCTAATTTATTTATGGAAACTGCTAGTCTCAAACCAATTTCCCATTTATCTATTGCTTCTTCAGTATTCTTTACACAATCTAAATCTAAAAATGTTCCAAACGGAAATATTGCTTCAGGTGTGGTTCTATCTAATAATGTGTAGCCTTCATTGTCTAGATAGCCTTTTTGTTTAGCTATGTTCATTAATGAAGAAATGAACGAATTTCCTGAACCAGGTCTTCTTCTTGCATATGAAGATGCCGGTCTACTTGATGAAGGTATTTCATTTATATTTGGATTCTCAGATATTTCTGGTTTTATATCTAGTTTTATATTTATCATTATATTGCCTAATCTATTACTTATCCTTTCTATTTCAGAATCAGAGAGATGAGTAAACGTATTTTCTGAATCACTCATTTTATTCAAGAAATATGTTGGTCAAATATTCAATGGTAGTTTTATTCCTATTTTACGTAATTTTTCTTCGAATTTTCTTTTCTAATTTGTCTTTAATTATTTGAATTTCTTTCTTTAGGTCTTTATATATGTATAATATTGTTTTTTGTAATTCAAATAGGTCTTGTTCTATTTTTTAAATTTCCAGTTCTATTATTCTATAGTTATCGATTACTTATGTATGTCTTTGTACAAGATGTAAATTTCTGTTTAAAGTAATCCGTTCTAGATTTCTCTTTTCTATATCTAAGAGTATATTTAACGCTTCTAGTAATATTTCTTGAGGAGTATTTAATGATGAGTTGCCTAACTTTATTTATCTTTGCTTTAGCAACCATATCGATTACTAATATACCTTTGACACTCTAGCGATTCAATTCTTTCTCTGTATTCATGGTTGACTTAGGTGAACTTCTCGGTAGTGGTCCGTGAGTTCTTTATTGACTCTTACAGCTATTATTCAGCAGATATCTTTCATTTTCAGCTTCCCTTAGGGTTCGGTATCTGTCATGGCATGTAGTAGGGTGGCAATTATTCAATGTAACATGAAGCCATCTTTCTTCATAGTATTTAATTTTGTTATTTAATTCCTGTAGCTGATATGCATATTCTCGGACAAGAAATATCAAAGAATTACATATTTCACATTCTTCGTCCATTTTAAGGAGATGGATAATACCGATTCGAGTCATCAAATTCAGATTCGTGATTGTAAAATCTAATTGGGACTGAGTAAAATTCTTCAAGATCATTTTCAAAATTATTACAATTTTCTGAAAATTCATTAGGATCACTCCGCTCTGATACCATTTGGGTGGAGTAGCCCAGATTATTAAAATTCAACGATGGATCTGGGTTAATCCAAAAATCTAAATGAATATTTACATGTGTGGGTGTAATTTTCATTTTTATTAATACGTCTATTTTATATTCAGCAAATTCAATTACGAAAGAAAAATTAATATTACACATATTTTCCATAAGATTTGTATAAGTGAGTGATCATCATTTATCTTATACTTACAGCTTTATCATAAAAGAAGGGTCCATCATGCTTCCTTACCTTACTCTGATTTTTGACCGACAAAGTTTGACTACCTCCCAGGGACTTCTTGCTTGGCGTCTCAACCTCCAACCAGGGTGACTTCCTTTTGGGGCGCTTCAAAACTTTGCAGACAGCCTAGTTCGTTTCCTACCTCAGGCGTACTCGAGTAAAGTAAAGGGGCAATTAATGGAAGTACTTCTTTTATTGATAGAAACTGTTTGTACAAAACAGAGATGATACACTCTTCTCTCTTATTAAGTATTCATGAGAGATATGTTAGGCGAATTTTACAATGGTAAACCTTATAGTACTACGGGATGTGGTAGAGATTACATAGGGGACAACTAAGGTTTTCTTTTTTAAGTCAGTTCGATTCTTCCTTGATTGTCCGATGCGTCTCTTCCGGCTTTATATAGGCTTCATTGGTTCAAATCGGACTTTACCTGATTTTTTCACGGACTTGTTTCAGTTCCGCGGACTTGAACTCTTTATTTTGAATTCCGAAAATATCTTACGTAGAACTTCGTCTTATTCCATACTTTGACAGCTTTGGGCGGGCTTCTTCCTCCTTTTACTATAGTTTGGACCGCATTGATCTTGTGCCGTCTCATCCTGCAAAGTGTCTTTATGGCCTTTTGGCTGGATCTGATACGGCAACTTTCCAATAATTTAATTTTCCAATTTAGATAATTTAATGCAGCGTCTGGATTCTTCCCCGCATAGGTAGTCATTATTGAAGAGAATGCTCCGTCTCCACCATAGGTTCTAAAACCTTGTTTTGGGGTATTTTCAAGATTTTGTAGGATAATCCACATTCCAATAGCTCTGCGATAATGTATCTTATCTTCAGAAAAGTATTCATATTCCTTCCTTTCGGGATAAACCTTTATTTCGAGGTCATCATATTTTAGAACTCTGATATGATGAAAGGCATCATATCTATTAGTGTCTTCAAAATCTGGACCTGCTGAAATAATTTTGAGCATAAGGATGTCCTTTGGTCCGTATGTAGGATTATTCTGATAGATATGTTTAACTCCATTCTAGCACCCATTTTAGGTTGGGATATTTCAGGAAAATTGGGTGTAGTCATATAAATGGCATTAACTACCCCAAAATTATACCATTTTTGGAAAAATGTGCTGTCGCATCCTTGAACACAATTTATTCGAGGATAAATACCTGACAGATCCATATAATATGTATCTGTATTTTGTAGACTGTATAATTCTCTCATAAGAGAATTGTATTCAGTAACGAGCGGATGCTCATTAATAATATTATTCAACATGGGTAACCGCTGAGAAGTTATTTTGCGGTCATATTTTGGTTTCAAAAGAATATTTTCAGCATCTTCCTTTCCCGGTGAAGGGGGAAGATTATCATTGTCGACCTGTTTGAATAGGTCGTATAGAATTTCTTCAACCTTATCATAAAGACTGATAGTATTTTTGCCTTGCTCGGCATGCTTGATAAGGAGTTTGGAGACTTCCTTATTTATATCCTGATAATTAATAATATTCATTACGTCATTGAATGGCGTGCGCAGCTAGGAAATCTCGCCGATAACTTCGAGACTTTATCTAGAAGAGCTATGCGCTTATTGATGCGGTCTTCCATCTCTTGTAAGAAAATCGCAAGAAAATTCTCATCGAGACTTTATCGGTTCAATATCAAATATGAATTGGAAGAGCCATTTGCCATCTACTTAATCTTTTATTTTGAGGCAGAGGTTTAATATTATTTCTAATAAATGCCTTTACTTGGGTATTATCAATTCTTAATTTAAATTTCTTGGTGGTAAAAGTAATAAAACTTGTTGCAACTCTTTACTACAGCAAGTAATTCTTTTTCATTTATATGATATCTTTTTTCTGTCTCTGAAAAGATTCCAGATGAATATCTACAAATTTGATTAATTTCGGTTTTTAAGACTACACCCCATACTTCTTCAGAGGCATCTGTCTCTAATACAAGATTATTTTCATCAGATGGTAGAGTTAAAAATGGTAAATTTTTACATTCTTCTTTAATCCTTTTTACTATAACTATATGATTTTCAGAAAATTCATATTTACTTTCTTTCTTTAATAATTTTTGTAATTCCTTTCTCTTTTCTGCTAAATTACAAATGAAGTCTAAAGCATAATTTAATACTCCTAAAAATCTTTGTAACTATTTTTTATCTTCAAGTTTATCAGGGAATTTTTATATTTTCTCTAGTATGTGAGGTTGTAATTTTATTCCTTCATTATTTATTTCTAGCCCAAGGAATTCAATTTCTCTTTGTCCTATTTTTGCTTTTTTCTCGGATAGACCTATTCCATGTTTTAAACACAATTCAGCAAATATATTTAAATGTTCTTCTATTGAATCTGATGCAATTAAAATATCATCTACATAAACATATATAAAAGGATAATCCTTAAAGATTTTATCCATTTTTTTTTGATATATTTGAGGAGCATTTTTTAATCCAAATGGCATAACTAACCATTTGTATTGTCCTTGTGGAGTACTAAAAGCAGTATATTTAATACTGTCGATGTGCATTTTAATTTGCCAAAATCCACTTTTACAATCAAATTTAGAGTATATTTTCTTTCGTCTACTCATATTTATTAGAGTTTCCTTATGTGGGAGAAAGTATCCATCAAATATAGTTTCATTATTTAGTTGTTTATAATTTACAACCATTCTAGGCTTATTCCTAACTATCTCATGGTTTCTAACCATAAATCACGGGAGAATTACTTTCTCTTATTAATGGAATCTCTAATAATTCTTTAAGTTGTATTTTAAATTCTTCTTTGTCAATTGGATTATATCTCATAGGTTTTACTCTAATTACTTTATTTTCATCTTTAAGTTTTATTTCTGCATAATCTTGATTTTTATCCCAAAATTTAAGAGGATTTTCTGTATAGCTTAATTGTAATTTTGCTTTTATGTCTTCTAGGGTAGTAGAAATTTGTTTAATTTGCAGTTGTTTTAAATGTAATTGATTTTCAAATTTTAACATTGGAGTTCCTTTAGAAAATTTTGGTTTTTCTGTGTATTGTTCCTAGCATTATTTCAAGAGTATCATTAGCTCCTTCATTTTCTATCAGAAGCCTTATTGGAATTTTCGTGTTAGGCAGGGAATCGAGTAGTTCTAATTCAATTTCAACAGCTTCATTAATTTCATGCACTTCACCATTAAAGTTTGTATATTGATAAGGATGCTGCAATTGATAGGTTGGTAAGAATCCTACAAGCCTATAAGATATGTAATTTCCGCTAGCTCCCGTATCTATTAGAATATTGCAATTTTTCATAATTCTGCCATCAAAAAATCTTCCGTTTATTTTGTAATTAGTATTTTTTATTATTTTATTATGTGTAAGATGTCGACTACTTCCGACGCTATTTCGAGTATATAATAACTTTGGTATATTTATATTGGGTTTTTCTAACAAAGGTTTTTGACTTATATCTAAATCAAAGTTCTCATCTAATTCAATATTTGTAATCTCCGGTGGATATATTTTACCTATATCAGAGAATAATTTTGGCAAGTCTATAAACTCTGTATTTGCAAAATTCTCAGTATGATGAGTATTTGAAAGTGCATACAAAATCTTGAAAATACCCCGAAACAAGGTTTTAGAACCTATGGTGGAGACGGAGCATTCAAATTATTTCCTAATAAAATATCTAATCCTATATCAAAGAAGTACAACGGAGGACATTTAATAAGAAATGATCCTACTAATATCTGAGGTTTGGATATCCCAGAATTTAAAGTGATAGGTCTATTTTATATATCTAACCCTGTCTTGCTGGGTAAATTTTCATGATATTGTGACGGAAAACATGTAGATTTATATAAACATGTTCCTAACCCACTATCTATGTATGCTGCAAAATATTCAGCTTTATAATCCTTATAGGTTATTCCTACGGGTATATAAATGCTGTATTGACTTGTCATTTTCTATCAATATTTATATGAAACTATATTTGATGGATACTTTCTCCCACATAAGGAAACTCTAATAAATATGAGTAGACGAAAGAAAATATACTCTAAATTTGATTGTAAAAGTGGATTTTGGCAAATTAAAATGCACATCGACAGTATTAAATATACTGCTTTTAGTACTCCACAAGGACAATACGAATGGTTAGTTATGCCATTTGGATTAAAAAATGAAACCTTAGTCGTCCCCTATGTAATTGCTACCACATCCCGTAGTACTATAAAGTTTACCTTTGTAAAATTCGCCTAACATATCTCTCATGAATACTTAATAAGAAAGAAGAGTGTATCATCTCTGTTTTGTACAAACAGTTTCGATCAATAAAAGAAGTACTTCCATTAATTGCCCTCTTTACTTTACCGAGTGCCTGGAGGTGGGAAGCGAAACTAGGCTGTGCTGCAAAGTTTTGAAGCTGACCCCAAAGGAAGTCACCCTGGTTGGAGGCTGAGGCAGCAAGTAAGAAGTCCTCGGGGAGGTAGCCGAAACTTTGTCGGTCGAAAAATCGAGTGAGGTAAGGAAGCATGATGGACCCTTCTTTTATGATAAAGCTGTAAGTATAAGATAGATGATGATCACTCACTTATACAAATCTTATGGAAAATATCGTAATATTAATTTTTCTTTAGAATTGAATTTCTTTGAATATAAAATAGACATATTAATAAAAATGGAAATTACACCCACACATGTAAATATTCATTTAGATTTTTGGATTAACCCAAATCCATCGTTGAATTTTAATAATCTGGGCCACTCCACCCAAATGGTATCAGAGCGGAGTGATCCTAATGAATTTTCAGAAAATTTTAATAATTTTGAAAATGATCTTGAAGAATTTTACTCAGTCCCAATTAGATTTTACAATCACGAATCTGAATTTGATGACTCTGACTGGTATTATCCATCTCCTTAAAATGGACGAAGAATGTGAAATATGTAATTCTTTGATATTTCTTGTCCGAGAATATGCATATCAGCTACAAGAATTAAATAATAGAATTAAATACTATGAAGAAAGATAGCTTCATGTTACATTGAATAATTGCCACCCTACTACATGCCATGACAGATACCGAACCCTAAGGGAAGCTGAAA
Organism: Gardenia jasminoides; assembly: GCA_013103745.1. Lineage (NCBI taxonomy): Eukaryota > Viridiplantae > Streptophyta > Magnoliopsida > Gentianales > Rubiaceae > Gardenia > Gardenia jasminoides. The sequence goes on along the minus strand of CM023104.1, from coordinate 845,121 downwards.
ATGAAAGATATCTGTTGAATAATAGCTACAGAAGAGTCAATAAAGAACTCACGGACCACTACCGAGAAGTTCACCTAAGTCAACCATGAATACAGGAGAAAGAATTGAATACTGCTTAGAGTGTCAAAGGTATATTAGTACCGATATGGTTGCTAAAGCAAAGATAAATAAAGTTAGGCAACTCATCATTAAATACTCCTCTGAAGAAATATTACTAGAAGCGTTAAATATACTCTTAGATATAGAAAAGAGAAATCTAGAAAGGATTACTTTAAACAGAAATTTACATCTTGTACAAAGACATACATGAGTACTGATAACTATAGAATAATAGAACCTGAAAATTTAAAAATAGAACAAGACCTATTTGAATTACAAAAAACAATATTATACATATATAAAGACCTAAAGAAAGAAATTCAAATAATTAAAGACAAATTAGAAAAGAAAAATTTAGAAGAAAAAATTACAGAAAATAGGAATAAAACTACCATTGAATATTTGACTGAACATATTTTTGTTTCTTAGACACGGTCTCACCCTATTCAATAACCCATGATCGGATAATTATCACTTATAATGATAAAAAGATAAATATTGATAGAAAATGACAAGTCAATACAGCATTTATATACCCGTAGGAATAACCTATAAGGGTCTTGCTGGGTAAATTTTCATGATATTGGCTCCAGCGGAACTTAAGGAATTGAAAGTTCAATTGCAAGATTTGTTAGAGCGGGGTTTCATTAGGAAAAGCGATTCACCTTGGGGAGCACCTGTATTATTTGTCAAGAAGAAAGATGGGAGCTTGAGGTTGTGTATAGATTATCGAGGGCTTAATGATATGACAATCAAGAATAAGTACCCTTTGCCGCTTATTGATGAACTGTTTGATCAATTACAAGGATCAATAGTCTTTTCTAAGTTGGACCTTAGGCAAGGATATTACCAGTTGAGGATTAGAAAGGAAGACGTACCGAGAACTGCTTTAAACTCAAGGTACGGACATTTTGAGTTTGTGGTAATGCTCTTTGGGTTGACTAATGCTCCTGCGGCGTTTATGGATTTGATGCAACGAGTTTTTAAGCCCTACTTGGATCAATTTGTGGTTGTATTCATAGATGACATCTTGGTGTATTCAAAGACCCGAGAAGATCATGCTCAACACTTAAAGATAGTGCTTCAAACTCTAAGAGAGCATCAATTATATGCCAAGTTCAACAATTGTGAGTTTTGGCTGGAAAATGTGTCCTTTTTGGGGTATAAGATCTCTAAAGATGGAATTTCTGTAGATCCTGAAAAAGTGGAGACTGTGACCCAATGGAGGCAATCGGGAAACCCTACCGAGGTTAGAAGTTCCCTGGGTTTAGCAAAGTATTACTGTGACGACCCACCTCTCCCTAGGGCGTACCCTAGGGTATCAGTGATCGCCTGCCCAGCTCTCGCCAGGACTCACTCACTTAAACAATACTTATCCAACTACAACTTCAAATGCAATACAGAAATACAATGCTTGATAAAATCGTAACTTCAAATTACCGTCCAAAGTACATAAACCATTCCTTCATACAGCTGAGTTTCGTAATACAAAAGCTCTCACTACTTGCTATCCTAAGATCTCAAAACATCATAACAAAGCTTTGAATCATGGTTGAACTTTCGAAACATTCAATATAAGCAACCCTAACACTACGGGTTGGCTTCTCCACTCGGGTACTCAGTACCTGCTAAGGAAAATAAATTTGAAAGGGTGAGCTATAAGCCCGTGAGTTCCCGAAAACATAGAAAGCACATAACACATATGATTTTTCACTTCAAAATTCATACTCGAATATAAACAAAGAAGGAAAGCCAGTAATCACACAAGAGTAGGATTAAGTTCATCACCCAAGGTTGTCATACCAAGGGATTAAGTTCATCACGTAGCCAAGGTAGTCATACCAAGGGAATTGAGTTTATCACGTAGCCCAAGGTTATCACACCAAGGGGATTCAGTATATCACGTAGCCCAAGGTAATCACACCAAGGGGATTGAGTATATCACGTAGCCCAAGGTTATCACACCAAGGGATTGATATCCGTAGCCCAAGGTTATCGTACCAAGGGGATTCAGTATATCACGTAGCCCAAGGTTATCGTACCAAGGGGATTAAATTCTCAAGAGCAGGGGAATACGGGACCGTCACATCACTTCATGCAATTCAATACAGGAATCATGACACAAGACAAAAGACTCAAGTATACTCAAAATATCAGGAAAACACTTTTGCAAGTAGTACCATTCAAATGGGAGTAATTGCGATAAAGTACACACTACTCCATTTGATGGATCAAAACCTATCTTTCACATTAATTCACATTTCAAGTTAAAAACACATTTCAAGTCAAGTAAGTCACGCACTTGAGAGTGTCTTTACTTAGAAATCATTTCAATAGTAAATTATTTCACTTATAAACACTAATAAACTATTTAGCAAGCACGAGTAAATTATTCCCTTTGAAATCGCTAGTAAAGTCGTTCATTTGTAAATAGTTTGAAACATAGTCTGAAATACTCACAAAAGTAGGAAAACATTTCATTGGTAAAGAATAGTAGTAAAACATTTCCTTTGAAAACAAGTTAGAACTAGGTTGAAAACAGGTTAAAACACTCACACATGTGAGTCATTGCAAAACCCTTTCACAATTTCTTTTATTTACGATAAGGGTAAGTGTGATAAAATACACTCCCCATCAGAGAGTTCGAGAACTAGCTTTCACTTCAAAATCACTTCACTAATCACCATTGCGATCATTTTCACATAATCATGTAACAAGTATGGAAACTCACCAAAGTAAGGTTCAGCTTCCTCATAGGGGTCAAAGTCACTGCCTTGCACACTTCCTAAAATAATTTAAAACAATCCATGAGATTCACTTCATTTTTCAGTCACTAACACAATTACTTTCACTTGTTAGTCTCAAACGACATTTTTCCAAAATTTCTTCGAGGAAAAACTCTCATTTCACATGGCACAATATTTCAATAAATCCTTTTGAAAAATCACTTTTCCATTTCAAAGAGCATCCCACGATATACTCATTGGCACTACAAGTACGTTCTCTTTCACAAAACATTTAAGTGAGGTCTCACACCTCAAAATCACTTTTTACACAATACGTTCGACAATTCATTTTTGGCTAAAACTTCCATATTGATATAAAACGTTTCATATCAAGCCATTGTATTCGAAAATCCCCAGAATTTAGCCAAAACACTGCAAAACCTTCAAATTCAGTCAAATAGCACTTTTCACTCAAATTTCATGAAAACTACACTTTTTACCCCTTTTTTTTTTTAAATCCAAACACTCACTCACACACACGTACACTCACAATTAGAACAATATACACATTTTTCTCAAAAGATAAAATCCTTCGAGAACATTCACGACATTCCAAAATCAAACATTGAAATCACCAGGCATGGGTTTGGCCATAACATACATTTTCCTTCAACTTTTTCAACAACTGAAAACCCTAATTTCTAACCATATCAATGCAAGTTCACAATTAACAATCAAATTCCCAATCAGGTCCTCAAGTCCGCTACCTAGAGGCCACCTCAAGTCCGCTACCTAGGTTGGGATTTCAAGAGCCCAACTTTATCTTTTTCAGATGAGATCATTTTACCTAAAATCAACCATAGATCTAAGCTATTTAACACTAATAAAGCTATCTCTACAAGGTTCAAGCTTTATACCTACAGATCTGACGATCGACAAGATCGACAAGATCCACCGAGACTTTGTGATATCTTCTCAAAATTGACCCTTCCAAGCTCAACAACCATGAAAGCTTGATCTTTATCTAAGATCTTGAACTTTGAGGGTGATCTACAACTCCAAGCTCACGATCAAGCAACCCACCACTCAAACAAACTTTATTTCTTCACTTTTCTCTTTCTTTTTCCTTCAAGATTTTGGGACCACACTCTCTCTCTCTCTCTTGGTTGGCTGCCATGGAAGGAAAGAAATGAAGCCCACAACTCATCAATCAAGTTTCATAGGTTCAAGTTGCTTGGAGTAGAAAGAAAATGGAAAATCAAGCTTCAAACTCACCTCTTTTCTCCTCCAAGAAATGGGACCAGCCCTCACTTCCTTCTCTCTCCTTCGGCTGCAATAAGGGATGAAGATGATGAGCTTCAATGGTGTCTTGAAGAAGCAAACAAGGAAGAAGAAGAAATGGAAGAAACAAGGTTCCAAGCTTTCCCTCCTTTCTCTCTCAAGTCTCTCGGCCTCTCTCTCCCTCTTTCACTCTCTCATGGCAGCCAAGAAATGAAGAGGAAACCAAGATTAAAGCCCTCCAATGGTGTCATGAAGCTTCAAGAAATGGAAGAAGAAGAAGAGCTTATTTTCTCTCTCATTTCTTGCTCTCAATTTCGTCCTCCCTCTCTCTCTCTAAGCTCAAAATAGCAGCTGGAAAATGAAGTATAAGGGTGCAAGAAGTCAAGGCTTTTATGGGTCAAAAAGTGCATTTCCTTATTTTAAGGGAAAAAGTGCTTTTTGGCACTTTATGTCGTCACACGCGACAGTCTAACTTACACTGGTTTCTTTCACCCCGACACTATTTCACCTTAATAATATTTTCAAAATATCACTACATATGCTCGATTTCAAGTCCAAGTCACTATTCACGTGTCGGTACAATTTTTAACGCTAAAATTTGGCCAAAACCACACACCGGCAAACAATTCGTATAAAATTCTATAAATTGAGAAATAATCACTTTAAACATATATTCACTCATATTTCAATTAATAAACACAATATGAATAATTTTATGCATTTTTAAAATAATTCTGAATTTTGAGGCCCTCACAATTACCATCGATTTATTATGGATTTTTCAATGATTGCGGGGCCATTAACTGATTTGACCAAGAAGCATGGAAAGTTTGCTTGGAATCCAAAATGTAAGGCTAGTTTTCAAGAGTTGAAGAAGCGTCTGATGACAGCCCCTGTGTTGACCTTGCCAAATGGAAATGATGGATTTGTTGTGTATTCAGATGCCTCAAAAGAAGGATTAGGGTGCATGTTGATACAAAATGGGAGAGTTATTGCCTATGCCTCTAGAAAATTAAAACTTCATGAGCAAAACTATCTAACACATGATTTGGAACTGGCTGCAGTTATCTTTGCCCTGAAAAAGTGGAGACATTATTTATATGGGGTGACATTTGAGATTTTCACTGATCGCAAAAGTCTTAGGTATTTGTTTTCTCAGAAGGAATTAAATCTAAGACAAAGGCGATGGGTAGAATTTCTAGAGGATTATGATTGTACCATAAATTATCACCCTAGGAAGGTTAATAAGGTAGCGGATGCACTAAGTTGAAAGGCTCAAGTAGCAGGCCTGATGGTTAGGGAGTGGGAAATGTTGGAAAAGGTCAGCGAGTGGAATCCTTGTTTGGAGAAGAAAATGGTTGTATGTGGGAGTATAGTGTTGAAATCTCCAATATTAGAACGTATCAAAGAGACACAAAAAGGAGATCCTATGGTGCAGAAATAGGTTGAAAAGGTGAATAAGGGAGAAACTCTGGATTTTAAACTAGGGCCTGAGGGAGTCCTAAAATTTCGAGATCGTCTAATTGTTCCGGACAATGAAGGATTGAGAAAAGAAATTTTGGAAGAAACACACCGAACTAAGCACACAATTCACCCTTGGGGCAATAAGATGTATCAAGATTTGAAAGGGATGTATTGGTGGGATGGTTTGAAAAGAGATGTAGCAAGATTCGTTCAAACTTGTCTCGTGTGCCAACAAATTAAGGCTAAACACCAGAAATCTTCCGGACTATTGCAACCTTTGGAGATACCTGAATGGAAATGGGATCACATCACTATGGATTTTGTGACTGGGTTGCCTAGGAGCCAAAAAGGGGATGATGCAGTATGGGTAGTAGTGGATCGACTTACTAAGACTGCACATTTTCTACCGGTGAGTATGAAATGTCCTTTGGAGAAATTAGCTCGGTTGTACCTGGATGAAATTGTGAGATTACATCGTGTACCTATAAGCATTGTTTCTGATAAAGATCCTAGAATTGTCTCTCTACTATGGCAGAAATTACAAGAGATTTTAGGGACTGAGGTGAAATTGAGTACTGCATATCATCCTCAAACGGATAGACAGTCTAAGAGGACAATTCAGACTTTGGAGGATATGTTGAGGTCATGTATGTTGGATTTTGGAGGAAATTGGAGTCAACACATACCTTTAGTTGAATTTGCCTACAACAATAGTTATCATACTTCAATTCGGATGGCCCCATATGAAGCACTTTATGGGAGGAGATGTAGGTCACCAATTCACTGGGACGAAGTGGGGGAAAAGAAAATTCTGGATCCAACTACCATTCCCTAGGTCAAGGAGGCTTTTGAAAAGGTGAAATTGGTTCGTGAGAAACTGCAGATAGCTCAAAGTCGGCAAAAGAGCTACGTCGATAATCGAAGAAAGGATTTGGAGTTTGAAATAGGAGATAAAGTGTTCTTGAGAGTTAAACCCATGAAAAGAGGAGTGGTGTCCAAGAAAGGGAAGAAGTTGAAACCAAGATATGTAAGTCCATTTGAAATTCTCAAGCGAGTTGGCAAAGTGGCTTACCAGTTGGATTTACCCCCTAGCATGTCTAAGATTCACAACATCTTTCATGTTTCCATACTCAAGAAGTATCATCCAGACCCAAGTCATGTGTTACAATTAGGAGAGATTGAAATGGATGAATCATTAACCTATGAAGAAGCGTCCTGTGAAAATTCTTGATAAGGAAGTGAAAGATTCCTTTGGTTAAAGTTCTGTGGAGAAATCATGATATTGAGGAAGCAACTTGGGAATTAGAGGAAGAGATGAAGAAGAAATATCCAGAACTGTTTACTTAAAAGGTAAGAAATTTTGAGAACAAAATTCTTCTAAGAGGGAAAGGATGTGAGGGCCTCAAAAAATTCAGATTTTATTTTTAAAAAATACAAACTATCATTTATATTGTGTTTATTCATTGAAATATGAGTAAATTTGTGTTTAAAGTGAATATCTTCAAATTTAGATAATTTTATACAAATTATTTGCCGGTGTGTGGTTTCGGCCGAGTTAAGCGTTAAATTTTGTTCCGAAGTGTGAATAGTGACTTGGAATTGAATTCGAGCATATGTAGTGATATTATAGAGATATTATTAAGATTGGATAGTGTTGGAATGAAGTAAAATAGCTAAGTTAGACTGTCGCGCTCGACACGACATAAAGCGACCAAAAGTCATTTTTCCTTACAACAAGGATTTGCTACCTTTTTGTCCCCCTTTAAGTCTTGACTTTTGGTTCCTTGAGGTTTCATTTGCAGCTGCAATTTGGAGAGAATAGAGAGAAAGAGGCCGAGAGCAACAAGAAGGGAGAGAGAGAGAGAGAAAAATTGCTTTACTTCTTCCTTTCTTCTTCCTTTCTTCCTTGGAGCTTCAAGCCACCATTGAAGACCTTCATCCTCTTCATTCTTGCAGCCATGAGAGAGGGAAGAGAGAGAGGGGGCTGGTCTGAAACTTGAGGGAGAAAAAGAGAGGAAAAGAAGAGAAAGAAAAGCTTGTGGGTGTGTATTGTTCTTGTTCTTGAAGTTTTTGTGGGAAATCACTAACAAAGCTAGTGGATCAAGGGCAAAGGTAGAAGCTTTTGAAGTTTGCTAGGCTTGGAAGCATTCTTTGGAAGAGGAACTTATAAGATCTTCTTTGATCTTGTCGGATCTTGATAGATCCGAAGGTATAAGCTTCAAAACTACTAGATGTAGCTTTATTAGTGTTAAATATCATAGATCCATGGTTTACATCGATAGAAATGATTATATCTGAATTAATGAAGTTGGGCTCTTGAAATCCCAACCTAGGTAGCAAACTTGAGGTGGATTTTAGGTAGCGGACTTGAGGACCTGATTGTGGATTTGATTGATATTTGTGAAACTAGACATGATATGGTTAGGAAGTAGGTTTTTGTTGTTGAAAATTTTGAAGGAAAATGTATGAGATGGCCAAACCTATACTTAGTGATTTTAATGTTTGATTTTGAGATTTTGTGATTTTTCTTGAAGAGATTTTGCCTAGGAATATACGTGTTATGTTCATCTGCGAATGTATGTTTGAGTAGAGTGAGCTCTTGGATTTTAAATGATGAAAAGTGAAGCTTTTCATAAACTTTTGGATAAAAAAAGTATTGAATTGAAGGACTCGAGGGTTTTCACAATATTGCGGTTAATTTCTATGAATTTTGAATATAAAGACTTGATAAGAATTGTTTAAACTTGTGTTAAAGCTTTGAATAAGAACAATTGTTGAATAATTGTGAAACAAGTGATTTTGAGGTATGAGACCTCACCTAAATTCTATAATAAAAAGGATTTGAAAAGTGATGGTTTGGGATTACATCGGTGGTGTGTAATATTTGAAATGATATAGTGAATTTCAAAAGACCTAGTGAGACATTTTGCCAAGTGAAATGAATGTTTTTTTGCTTGAGGGAAGTGGGGAAAACTAGTGATTGAAACCAAGAAATGAAAGTGAATAATTTTAGTTAATGAGTGGGGAAATGAATCTCAACCACTGTTTTCATTTGTTTAGGGGGTGTGCAAGGAAGTGAATTTGACCCTAACGTGGAAATCGAACCCTGTTATTTCGGTGAGTTTTCATGCTTGTTATGTGACTATGTGAAGTAGATGAGATTTGTATTTAGTTATGTGATTTGATGTGAAAACCTGGTTTAGCAAACCATCAAATGAGGTAGTGTGTACTTTATCGTACTTACCGATGTTTGAGTGGAAAATTTGTAAGAATGTTTTAATGTGAATTGAGAATATGTGATGTGATGTGATTTACGTGTGTATGAAATTTCAGGATTTCCCGATACCTATTGGCAAGTCATTCGATTCGAGCTGTGGGCTAGGCCTAGGCCGAAGAGAAAGTGATGAGCCATAGGACTACTATATGATGAGATGTGTGCTCTGGACTTGGTATAAGCATTTGTCCATTATAAAGAGCAAAACACAAACTATATGATGTGATGTGATGTGATGCGATGTGATATATATATACTCGAGACTTGGCATGTGGACTTGTCTCGGAGATGAACAATAAATCAGTGATAAAATATGATGTGATGTGATGTGTTTGGAGTCGGGCCCGGTGGGGTTTGGTGGAGTAAGGAGTAAATGGAGTTCTATATGGATTGTACCTGTGAAAGTTGACGGAGTGTCAACTAGGGAGATCGTGATCAAGTTGCGAGGACCTTAGCCCCTAAGCGCTACCGTATCCTACCTTTGTAGTGTTAATTGCTTTCTTTCATTGTTTATGTCTACGCTCAAGTGAAGTGAAGTTTCATATGTGTTATGTGTTATGCATGTTTTTGGAAACTCACGGGCTTTTTAGCTCACCCTTTCCTATTTGTTTTTCCTTAACAGGAAATGAGATTCCAAGTGAAGGTGCCAACCCTTAGTGTTAGGGTTTACTTCAGTTTAATGTTTTTGCGAACTTTGAATTATGGATATTGAGGGCTTTTGTATTATGGAACCTGAATGTATGGATAAATGCTTTACGTATTTTGGGATTGTAACTTTGAAGTTGTGGATTTATAGGTTATTGTGTATTTTAAAGTTATGTAAGGAATTTTAGTTGTTAAGTATTGTGGATCGTTTGAGTGAGTGAGTCCTGGCGAGAGCTAGGCAGACGGCCATTGATACTCTAGGGTATGCCCTAGGGAGAGGTGGGGTCGTCACAAATGATGTGCTGAAGGATCGGATGAAATCATGATGAATAAGGAATCGGATGGCGTTGGAGGTCAAAAGATGGAGCCATCAGGTGAAGAAATGCACAGAAGAAGAATTTTGATTAAGGGATGCCAAGCAAATCAGGTAAGTTGGAGCACTTAAATCTTCTTTCGATGGGATTTTGTCCTACTGGAAATAGAATGTATTGTACTTCAAAAGCAAGATTGAGTCAAATGCTATTGGAAAAAGCTGATATTTTCTCTTAATTTTTTATTTTGAAAAAGGGTTCATGTGGTACATGGATATAAAATTAATGTGTGCTGTTGCTTTCATGTTCCTGAAAGAGTAGATAATACTATGCAGAACCATGTGTTTGTTTGTAAATTAACAAATTATGGTTGTGTTTTTTAAAAAAAAAAAACAGGTGATGACTCAGATTTGTTTAGTCTATATATTTATTATGGTGGGGCATACATTGAAAAACTAGAACAAAAATATCTGGGAGCTACTATGGAGCTCTTTGAGGGGGTTTTGGCCTCAAAAATTAACATAGCTTCTATGAGAGGTTTTGGCTATATACTTGGGTGTCATGAAGATGCCAACTATAAGTATAGAATCCCTACCGAACATGGCAAATTGGCACTAGAAAAATAGATAGTGAAGAGGATGTAATAGACATGGCTGATATAGGTAAACAAAATGGTAAAGTTGAACTTTTGTTGTCCATGACTTTCATATTAGATCCATGGATCTTGGTGTGAATTGCCCAGATGTTGAAAGTGAAGGTGAGAATGAAAATGGAGATTTGTTCTATGTGGACATTATATTTGATGACTTCTTTGTGAATGAAGAACTACAAGTTAATGTATCTAAAGAAGTAGATTGGAAGAAAATCAAAAAAGGTAAACAGAAAGATCCTACTGCAATTGAAGAAACTAAAGAAGAATTAGAGTCAACAGATGGTGGTGGGAGCTTTCATGATAGTGACTATGATTTTAGGGAAGATGAGGATGACATAATATACAAGAATTGTGCTGATACTGTTGACAGGGCAATTGATGGTCAAATTGGCATAGATGATACTGGGTTTGTAAGAGAAACTGCCATACCAACGCCTAAAGACAAGAAGGGACATAGGCAGGTCCATAATCAAGAAAAAGTACAAGAAAAATTGAAAGTAGCTATTGACCAGGACTTTAATATTTATGATGGTGACAAGATTTCTGTACAAGAAGAATCAGATCCCACGAATTCAGAGGAGTTAAATAGTTGCTATGGTTCCTCGGATGATGAAAATACCTCAAGAAAGAGGCCAAAATATGTAAGATTCAGGCCAGAAATTAATATGAAGGACCCTAAACTATTTGTTGGTTTATTGTTTGACACAAAAATGCTGTTTAAAAGAGCAGTTGAATTTTATTCTGTGAAGTAGGGCAATGAGCATTACTGGCAGAAGAATGATAAGGATAGGATAAAGGCAAAATGAAAGAATGACAAATGCATATGGTTTGCTTATGCTGCAAAAGAACTAGATTGTGATGCCTTTGTGATTAGAACAATTGGGCCAGAACATAAATGTGGTAGAACTTTCTATCATAAACATGCAAACTCAGGTCTCTTGGCTAGGCATTACATGGAGTACTTGCAGACAAATAGAAAGATTACAGTTGGAGCATTTAAGGAGAAGGTGCATGAGGAGTTGAATGTTAATATCACAAAAGATTGAGTGTACAAGACCTTTGCAAAAGCCAAAATTCTGATCCAAGGAAAGTACAAGCAACAATACACCAAAATTGGATTATTGTGTGGAATTGATGAGCTCAAATCCAGGTTCCACAGTGCATGTAGAAACAGAGATTGATGAGAATAGTGGAAAGGAAAGATTCAAAAGGCTATACATTTGTTTTGCAGCCTTGAAAAAAGGCTTTAAAGAAGGTTGCTGGCCTGTACTTGGTGTGGATAGTTGTCATCTAAGAAGACCACATTCGGGAGTACTCTTGACAGCTGTAGGGATAGATGCTAATGATTGCATCTATCCTGTTGCATATGCAGTAGTGAAGACTGAGAATAAGAGATGTTGGACATGGTTCATTGAGTTCTTAAAGTTTGATCTCAATATGATCAAAAAGGATGGGCATTTATCAGTGATAGGCAAAAAGTGGTATGATATTAGTCGACTAAACATTAATTTAATAGAAAATTCAAATATTGCAAGACTAACTTCTAGTGACTAATTTCTGTATTTTTTGTATATTTTATATGACAGGGTTTGGGTTCTGCCATCCAAGATATTCTCCCCAAAGTGGAGCATAGCCATTGTGTAAGACATATGCATAACAATTTCAAAAAGCTCCATCCTAGTGAAACACTGAAGAGGAATGTTTTGGGCTTATGCAAGGCCCTCTTATGTCAACAAGTTTGAAGCTGAAATGGATGTCTTGAGGAAGTACAATGAGAATGCACATAAATGGCTGGTAAACAATACCTCACCATATCATTGGTCCAGGTCACATTTTAGGACTTTGGCCAAATGTGATATTCTTCTTAATAACTTGTGTGAGAATTTTAATTCTATGATATTGGTGGCAAGAGAAAAGTCCATCCTTGGTATGCTTGAAAACATTAGGATATACCTAATGGAAAGACTTAGGACAAAGACAGAGTGGATGAGAAAAAGAGATGACGTTATATGTCCAAAAATTCAGAAAAGACTTGAAAAGACAAAAGATGATGTTAGATCAAATATTGCTAGGTGGTCTAATGATGATAGATTTGAGGTGACACATATGTATGTGACCACATTTGTTATTGACTTAAAGGAAAAGACACGTACATGCAAAAAGTGGGAGCTTCCTGGTTTGCCTTGCTCACATGTTATAGGCTGCATTGCATTGATTAGAGCTGAGCCAGAAAGTCTAGTGCATCCATACTACTCAAGAGCTGCATATCTAAAGGCTTATGAGCCAGCTATTGGTCCAATTAATGGACCTAATAACTGGAAAAGATCTAACAAGGTCCCTATGTGTGCATCTAAGAAGCTGAAATTTCTTGGTAGGCCTAAAAAGGTAAGGAGGAGAGAACCGAAAGAGCCAAGAAAGGATTCCAAAGGATGTACAAGACTATCTAGGAAGGGTACCACATGTATGACTTGCTCCAAATGTCACCAAAAGGGTCACACTAAAAGAACATGTCAGCTAGAAATTGAAGGAGAGGGTAGCAATGAAAGAAGGCCACATTCGAACACTAATAGGTGTGGAAAATGCAAGGTGCTTGGTCATAATGTCAGAACTTGCCCCCTGGCTACCACAGAAAAAGAAGACGATGAAGTTGAATCTAGTATGGTTGAACATGTATCTTTTATAACCACGAGTATTATTAGCTACTACTAACATTTTATCTTTTGCAACTCCTACTGTGATCCATGTTTTTAAACTTGGACCGGTCCGACCGATTGAATCGAGAGTCGTCCAGGCATCCAGTCTAAGTCATCTTTAAAAATTGAAAATTTCAAAACCCGGTCAAAGCCGGTCAAAACTCGGGTTTGACCGGATGACCCAATTGACCGGGTTTGACTATTTGACCAGTTTTTTTTTTTTTTTTTACCTTTAACCCATCATATCCTTTCAAACTCACTATTTAAGTTTTAGTAAATATGCTTTAATCTCTCATTATTTTAATAAAGTGTAAAATTAATTCAATTGATTTTTTAAGTTACATTTCTACCTATATATATATATGTGTGTGTGTGTGTGTGTATTTTATATTCTTTAAATCAATTTTGTGATTAAATATAAAATTCTCAAATTTGTATATAACATCATAAATCACCAATTTGAGGGAATTTTTACATACTATTTTTTAAGGGAATTTTTTTAATACTATTTTGATTGTATATTATTAATATATATTTATGACATATTTATGACGTCATCTGATTCGACCCCCGGTCGAAACCGATCGGACCCATCGACCCCTGACCCCTGAACTCAGCCGGTTCGACTCCCGCTCCGAGTTTGAAAACATAGACTGTGATTGGAAACAACAGCATGCGGGAAGAAAATGAGGTAGTGCAACAACCTGTCACATGTATATTTACATCTCTTATTTTGTAGTCTTAGCGTAATAAGGCTGATTTCTAGGCATTTTGAGATTAATACTGCTATTATTGTTGTTTGTTTGCTACTGCAAAACAACCTCTGAAATTTGTACAACTTTGACTATGCTAGCTAATCAAATGCTTGAAGAAATTGATGTACAATCCATTGCTCCAATTGAAAGCTCTTAAAGGCTGTCTAAGACCAGGACCATGTGTTGTTATTTTTGTCATGTTCCAGGGCAGAGCAAAAGAACTTGCAGCTGCAAACAATCACAAGTTTGGAGAAACTAGGTGGCTGCTGTGAAAAAGAGAAAACAAACAGTATTTTTTTTGCATCTTTCCTACTGTATACAAATTCGTAGTAGTTACTTACTCCTACAGATTCTCATTAGTCATGAATTTGCAAGCTCATAGACTACTCGATGAGCCTGATGACATATAAAGATGAATAGAGCTGAAGTATGATGTCTTAGTTGCTGGAATTTGTGTTTTATCATTTTGTCCAACTTGCTAAAGTTGCTGCTAAGATAGTTCCTGCTGAATTTTTTTTTTTTTACACTTTCATTTGGTGGCTGGAATTGTCTTTTGTCCTTGTTGCTAGTTTGTTAAGTTGCTGCTGAAGTAGGCTGAAGATGTTTCTACTCAATTTGTATTTTGACCTTTTTGGTAGCAGCAAATGGCTGGAATGTGTGGCTAAAATCAGCTGCTTTTTGATCCGACATGAATTTCGCATTTTGCAATAGTTGCTGACTTGAATATTGCTAAGGATTTGCTGGATCATGGGGTTCAAATGTTTTTGTAATGAATCCCTAGAGTTATTGTTTTTGACTATTTGAACTTGGATTCTAAGGCTTCTCTATTATCTTAGAAAAATTGTATAGCTTCTCAATAGTTGACTCCATATGAATGAAGTTATATTAAGTGCTATCACATTATTCCATTCCATTTGACACGCTGTTCTTAATTTTCATACAAAAGAAATCTCTTATCTAGTTTTTGAATATGCTATTTAGTTACGGAATCCTTTTAGTGCAGCCAGTAATGCCCAGACAACACATATATCACCAGAAACTCATTTAACTAAGTTGCTTTCTTTCATTTTCATCATTGAATTTGTAAACATACAACTTCGAATTCAAAACTATTACAAATCCAAACTATCCACTTCCAAACAACTTACTATTACAGTCATGAAAACTCATGAATAACTTCCTTTTAAGAGGACAACTTACAAGGTCCAAAACATATGCATCATAAATTTTCATATAATGTCCAAAACTAATGCAACATTTTTAACTCCAACATGCCTCTCTTCTACCTTCTACCTTTGAGGCCCTTCAAGTACAGCTAGCACTAAAACGCAACAGACACAAGCCAAGCACAATATTTCACTTTTGCCTTTAATTTCCTGATGTCATTCTTTAGTGCTGCATTTTCCCTCTCGGAACATCTTAGCTCCCTCAAAAGTGCAGCCATTTTATTCTTCATTTTTTGGGGTAGAGGTGGGTCATACCACCAAAAAAAAAAATTTACAAGCACCACGTTTCTGCATTCAATACCATTTCATAGTCAAAATTCAACCAATATTTCAACAAATCCTAACATTTAGCACATACAAAAAAATTACCCCATAATTTGTGCAGCCATGTAACCTTCTTGATGGATTTGACTCCGTCCATCCAGTCACAAGTCGACATTGCTCAAGCAATGGCATTGCACAATTTTGTCCCCATTGTAGTATTCATCAGTTCCTTCATAATTTTGGCTTCCTAATTCCATGCCATTTGACCCGATGCTATTTGAGACTCGATCATTGGCGGAGTTTGAGGATGCTTTGTCCCAATTCCTCCTCGGATGCATTTAATTGCAGTGATTTGTACTCAAGTTTGGAAAATTTGGGAAAATCGGCAGATCTCCTTTTTTTGGATGAACCCTAGGTTTAGAATAACCAATTTCATCGACTTTACTTCTTTTTGTTACCGCCCCAAAATTGAAGTACCCAAAATACCCCTACTTAGTTGCTTGATTAGCAGGTTCATCAGGTTTACACGGTGGAGCTGTCATAACATTCCTCAATTGGAACCGAAATATAAGTTTAGGCATGCAATTGGCCAAAATAAATATAAAGGGCTAAATCGGCACAAGAAAAAAGTTCTGGGACTAAATTGACCATTTTCCCTTAAAAATATGATAAATGTAATGTAATACCCATTGCTTACATGTATTAGCCAAGCACCCATTTTTGTAACCATAACTTTAGACCAAAACCCATACTAATATTTTTGATGCGATTCCCTTTGTAATTCTAATTCCTAAATTTGAACGAAGCACCCTGTTAGATGATATGGTGTTTGGTACTTGCTGATGGTTGGTTATCAACACTGTCATATCTTCAAAGCGTGTCATGTGTTTTAGTGGACCCGACATGGGAACTTACCGTGTTAGATCTACTCTAGATGTCCAACCCAATTGTCTGCTAATGTGCTCATTTTTTCTAGTTAAAGTTTCATGATTTGATTTGCATTTTGAGATGATCATAGTATTGATTAGGGTTTGGTTTCGATTGTTGCTTAATTAAAAATTGCTGGTAGTTCCTCCTTGCAAATGGTTTATTATTCAAAAGAGAATAGAAAAGCTTTACTGACTGCATTTTTCCTTTTTCTTTCTTTTTTTTTTTTTGTTTAAGGAGCCAAACTAGTCCTTTTTTGCTTTTATTTGTGTAATTTGACTTGCATCTGGAACACATTAGCAAACATAGAACGTTTGGATTGCTTATATTTAGATAAAAAATTTTGCTTACATCATACATCACATCAAAAAAGTAACAAATTATCCCAAAAAATCTACTATCCAAACGCATTTTTTAAGAAAATATGGTATTCATAAAATTTTTATAACTTATTAAAAATACCTTGATTTATTTATCTTTACAAATTAAACTATTTTCAACATGTGAAATTGTTAATACCTTGAGATATACCTTGTTTTCTAGAGCTATGTTTTGAATTTTTCTAACTTGCCTTGCCTTAGTAAGCTGTTGTTGAGCAAATTTTTTTCTTCTTCACATAGTGAAGCATACCAACTCATTTTCTGACCTCCTTCATTAGTTTCGACCTCTCCTGAAATAGTTTAATAATATTTTGATCTCCATTTTATGTATCAGAATTGTTTCTTTTGGAGAAAAATAAAAAGGAAAGTTAATAGTTGTACTTTTTTAAAAATTATTAATACCTTTTTCCTATAATGCCTTGCCTTAGCACGTTGTTGAGTGAATAATTCTGTTTTCTGGTTCAAACAAGGAAGCATACCAACTATTTTTCCAACCTCCTCCATTAGTTTGGTATTTGGTTCACCATTTTATGTATCAGAATTGCTTTTTTAGGAAAAAATAAAAAGAAAAAGTTAATACTTATACTATATAATTGTCCACATAATTTTCCATCAAAGAATAGTTTTTAGAAAAAAGTTGACAATCTTGTGATTTGGATTTTGTTGTTGGATTCATAGAGGCATCTTTTCATGCCTTGTTTGACTAAGTGCATCTTTCATTGTACTGCTTACATTGTTCATCAATCAATGAAGCATACCAATTGCTATCTTGTTCTCTTTCATCACCATGTAGTTTTTGTTCTTTTTTTTTTCCATCAATCATTATGAATATGAAGAAAGACAGCCTTACTCTAATCTAGTATTTTTTTGTGTTAACCCTTCTATTTGAATAGTTTAATTGAATATCTTGAGTACCAAATGAGAAGCAAAATCTGTTGAGTCATAACATTTTTTAGGTTTCTCAACTTACTTAGAACTTTTAGAATCAAATTAAAGAAATAATCAAATTTTGGCTATAGAAGTTGCCCTGAACTTCTCATTTGCAGATTCATACATAGTTAAAAGACCGCAATTTTTTTAGCTTGCAAGGATATGTAAGACTCATTTTCCTCAAATTGTTTAGATGCTATGGCAATACTATTTCCATTTGTTGTGTGTGCTAGTAAATAGATTGTTATCAATATCTTGAATAGTTCGAGACTGCCTACATCTCACTTTGTGTTATGACTACTGTAAAGTTTGTGAAGATAATATTAATGTATTTCTAGACTTAGGTGTGTACATTAAGTATTGGCTATAGATTACCAGTAGATTTTCTCTTTGAATTGCAACAAAATGCACTCTAATAGAATTTTGCAGACATCAACAATAATATTGTAGATGTATCTTACATGCTAAATTAAGCATAACTTGAACACAACTAACTTCTACGCACAAGATACGAAAGATGGTTAACAAATTAGAGTATTATATATGCTAACCTTTTCTTTTTCTCCTTTCTCTTGTCCATTCAACATGGCTTTTGCACGGCTTGTTGGATGGACTTGGTTTGCTCAAAGAAATACAAATGAAGCACCACCCTATTGCTGCCAATAAAAATGTTTGTCTTCCCTTGGATTTCAGTGACATGAATTGGGATTTGAGTGATTTGGATGTTGTTTTTGGTATTGTTTCAATTGTATTTTCAGTTTCTTAATTCATTTGCCATTCACTTTATGGCTTCTTAGTTTTCAGCTTTTTATTCATTTTATGCCATTTTATGAATAGTTTTCAATTTTTTTAGTTTTTCTTGTATTAAGGGATCGTTATTAATAATGACAATAATGGACTGTATGATAATGACAGGTTGCTATTTTCAGTTTTTTTTTTTCGATTTTTCAACAAGTACACATGATACAATTAATTTTGGTCACCAGAAATTCATAATGAAACTTTAACCCACAACTAAGATTATATGAAACTTTAATATCAAATTAAGAAGGGCATAATTGGAATAATAACAAGTAAGATCACAACAGTACTTACATTTATACTCCAAAGTATCAAAACTCATGTACTTTTATATAGAGCATATATATATGCTAACCTCTCTTATTTACCATCCCAAAAAAGAAGAAAATAAATGTTCTGAATGGTTTCTTTAATCTCTTCTTCAAAAACTTCACCCTCTCCATTCCAATATGTTTGATGCCTTCGCTTTTTGAGAATCCAACTTCTAAGAATAATTTTTTAGATTATGATATTTGTACTTCTCTTCTAATTTTACCCTTCAAATGTTAGTTGCCTTTCGCGATTCCAACTTTTTAAGAATTGTTTCTTCAATTGTCATCCAATTTTACTCTCTAAATTTTAAATTTTGAATTTGAATATAAAATGTATATGAATAGAGCAAGCAACAATATTGAGAATAAAGACTAAAAATGGTTTTAACTTTTATAACATGACAAATATTTTAGGACATTTCAAAATAAAAAGCATGAAAAACATTATTTTGGGATGGAGGGAATGTATCTTTTATGGTGCATATTCTTGTTTCTATCTACCCTCTTCAACTCCATAGTTGCGGGCAGACAAGGGTTGAGTTTTGAGCAATATTTCTTACCTCAGAATAAGGCCTTCTCTGAGCCTTAAAAAGGGGTGCCCATCCTTCCATCAGGTCCTACAAAGTATCTCCAACACCTCCACTGATAGGGCCACATGCTCTACTTCAGAGTAGAGTATTCTCTAGGCTTCCAAAAGGGGTGCCCATCTCTTCATCAGGTCCTGCAAACAATCCTCCACCACCTCCACGGATAATGCCACATGCTTTACTTCAGCGTAGGGTAATTCCACCACCTCTACGGACAGGACCACATCCTTTACTTCAGGGTAGGGTAACTCCACCACCTCCCCTAATAGGGACACATGCTTTATTTCAGGGTACGGCATTCCCAAGGCTTCCAAAAGGGGTGCCCATCCCTCCATCAGTTCCGGCAAAGGATCCTCCACCACCTCCATTGATAGGGCCACATGCTTTACCTCAAGATATGGTATTCCCTAAGTTTTGAAAAGGGGTGACTATCCTCCATCAACTCTTGCAAAGAATCCACCAGCACCACCACTATTAGGGCCACTTGTCGAACCAAAGTCCTAATTAATCGGTATTTCGATCCCTAAAATGTATTTGAGTTGATATATAGTAATAGTTAGTTGTTATCAAGGTCTAGATTGGATAGTTAGGTGCTTGTTCAGTGTGACGATCCAAATAAAGTTTTTTTGCTTATATTTACTAATCAATATATTTAAAAACCATGTGATTTTTGAAATTTTGCTTCTAATCATATTCTGTCCCAAATTTGTTTATTTTTTTCTTTTTTTTTTATTTGGATAAAAGTTACATGTAATTCATTAGCGCGGGGTCATGTAAATTTTGTAACTTTAAACAATTATTTATTTTGCCATAATGAACAATTTCTAGCAGAGTTTATATATATAAATATATATATATATATATATATATATATATATATATATATATATACAATATAAAAATGCAGGATTTTGTCCACTCCTGTTTCTTCTCCGGAAATAATGGTTCATATTATTAACATAATGGTTCATATTATTAACACATCCAAAAGTGACAAGAGAGATAATTTTGGATCTTGTCGGATAGTTTATTACCCAAAGAGGGTCTAAAACAGATAAAAAGAATCCTGAAAACAAAAGCAATGTCTGCTTAATTTGATATCCAAAGGCAAATTTTGGATACTTAAGGAGGGCGAGTGCCCTGAACCATATGTCCTGCTTATCTGACTGTAACAAGTGTCAGGCCCTTGTACGCTTTCACATATCCTCCCACCTGTTTTTCCAAGTGGAGAAATCACATCTTAACAGTATATTTCATATGTACTTTGATTCGGATATTTCACGTGTTAAAGCTATGTTGCAAGTACATAATTAGCACAGGAAAAAGATAAGACAAATATCTCATGGCCTAGCTTGGGTCAGCTTGCATCCCGCAATTGTAATTTGAAACATTTTTTTTTTTTTTTGTACTTTCAATATTTATATGATCATTCAGCTAAATAGATTCTAATAAAGCTTTTAACCAAAAATGTCAAAAAAGAAAAGTTTCAGTAGCTTTTTTTTTTTAGGTAAAGTAGATGAAAACTAAATTCTAAAGCAAAGTAAGAATTTAGTTTGATACAGACGTCCTAAACAGTGCAACTCCCCTTAAATCATCCAAAAGAAAGGGGAGAACAAAATCAGGACAAAAATCAAAAAACTGGAAATGGTCATAGCAGGATCCCCCCATTTGGCCATAGCATCAGCATAGCTGTTTGCTTCTCTAACATTATGGGAGAAACAGACCTTCTCCAATAACTTCATCAACTCCCTGCAATCAAGCAAAATGGGTGAAAACTCGTGAGGATGGAGAGGGGGGGCTGTCCATGAGAGAAATGATGAGTGTCGAGTCTAAGCTCCGCTTCAAGTAGAGTGATATTCAATCTTAAAACTAGGAGAAGCCCGTCTCTAAGGACCCATGCTGCATCTAGGGGCACTAAGCATAATCTAGATTTCTTGTGTTAGCCTGCAAGCCAAAGCCCATTTGAGCCTTTTAATTATGCCTCGAGCTCCAGCAGACTTTGTTGGTCCAACAACTGATCCATCTGTCTTCAGCAGCCTATATGAAGTTACACAGGATATTATGATATTGATGCTCCTTTATCTCCTTCTCAATTCGTGAAGGACAAAACGTTTCCTTCATGAATCTAGCATGCTCAACACGGTTTTGCTCCTGCAACTTAAAATTGAACTGAACTCCATGTATTGAATTATAAATGATACATTCTATTTAGAAAAGACATCACCAGTCAGTTGTTTTGGTGTTTTGTGGTATTTTTCAAATTTGTACAAACAACGGAAGGATAACTATCTTTGTCAATGATTCTTAGGCAAATATAAAGTGACCCCAATCAATTCAAACTCAATTGGAGGACATTTAGATGTTCTGATTCACGTAATATTCTCCAAGCAGCATTTTCTTGAACAAACAATACTAGAGTGCATTTGGAGTTGAATAAAATCCCGGACAAGCATTGTGCTCTATTAGATTGAAGTTGCAAGAGGCTGCTTCAGCTGAAAGTCCTTTTTTTTTTTTTCCCTTTTCTTTTGGAGCGTTCAGCTGATTGTCATCAGAACAGTAAGATGATTGATGAAGAAAGAAAATCAGGAGATAAAATGAAGGCCAAATACACAAATCCAATTATACTTGAAAGGCACGCAATTTTATGTGAGTTAATTTGTGAGTTCCTGTTAAATAGGTCCTACGACTAGCCGAAGTAAATCATAGCTTTGGTGTGTCTTAGAGGTTCCAGTCTCAGAATTGCTGCTCATTGCCTTGTGCTCCACTATGTCCATCCGTTGATATGTATAATTTGCTTTTCCTCCCTCTTCTCCAATTATCTATCAGCAGAAAAATGGAAAACAAAATAAAAAATGAACCTCAGAGTAGCATAAAAAGAAAATTTTCCTTGATAGCTAGCATCTTGTGAAAATGAGGTATACAGGAGCAACAAGAGTATATAAAGTTCCAACAGCTACTAATTTAAAAAAAAAATAGAAATCAAGTTGTAACAGCTTTTAAAATATGACAGCTCAGTAGCCTACATCAGCATGTTTCTTGCTACATGCTGAAGCTCATTTCAAGCTGTAGTCAATGAATACATGCGAGTAGATATAACCGCAATTTCAGGATTGCCGGTTCTGATTTAAAAACTACAGCTCCAATTCTTTTGAAAGTTGGAATTTGAACCAACACGGCTACAGTTTCTGAACCTCCAGTTTCGATCAAGTTGTGATTTTGATTTCTTCCAGTTCTGATTCCGGTTTTTCTAGTTACGTTAAAATACTTGATATTATAAAATTGATTTGAAGTAAATATGATAATGAATGTAGAAAAAAATGCAAATTTTATTGTACTATTATTTGGTAAGGGAAAAAAATACATATATTCTTTATTTAGCAAATGGTTATTTTTTTTATTTAGCAAAGACTATTTTCTTGATCCTTAAAAAATATATGTTGTGAATTTGTTATAATATTTAGTCAAACTCAAAGTATCATCAAGTGATAATTTAGTATTTTTATTTTTATTTTTTTAAATAACTGCCAATTATATCTGGCGGGTAAGTTTGACTACCCCTTTTATTAAAAACAGAAATCTAGTGGAATACAAAAGAGAGAGGGAAACAACCCTCTTATCACTTGAAAGAAAAATCAAAAATTACACACTCGAGCCTGATCCAATGTTAATAAGCTACGCACATGAGGATGGCAACTACTTATAGTCAAAAATGTCCGATAAAGATCCACCCCTATATTTGCAAAAGCATCCGCCACCATGTTTACTTGATGAAAACAATGCCGAAATTCCACTACAAGCCGCGCACCTAGGATCTGCCGAACAGTAGACCGGATCTTAAATGGAGCTACACTACAACCCCTAAGTAGATTAATCATTACCTGCGAGTTAGACTCAACCACAATGTTCTCATATCCCAAGCTGTGAAAAAATGTGCAGTCCGTGCAAGATCGCTTTAACCTCAGCCTGCAAGGAATCAACATCACCAAACTGTTGCACAAAACCACACAAGAAATTCCCCTCCTCATCCCTCAAAACACCCCCACCTTCCCCCTTAGACAATATAACCGATCCGTCCGTGTTCAACTTCACAAATCCGTGTTGAGGAAAATCCCAGACCACCTTTGCAATTCTGACTTGCGGACTGATCCTATTGGATTTGGATCAGTGTTGAGTACTTTTATTAATTTTACTTTAATATGTTGACTAAATTGGATTTGGATCTAAATCAGTTATTGCTATATTTACTAATAAATTGGGATAATAGGTTAGTGGATTAAAACTGATCCTATTTGTACTCAATGCTGACTATTAAAATTAAATTTTAAATTGAGTCAAAGAAATCCAACCACTTAAGATATAAGTGTATTTTTGGATGGTTCAAACAGGTTTTGAACCTCCGACTCCAATTCCAGTTCCAATTCAAATTTTTTTATGAACTTGAATCTAAACCTTTAATCACGATTATGGTTCCGGTTCTGATTTCTCAAATTCGATTTTTGTTCCAATTCAATAAATTGCTGATCTAGTTCCAATTCAAAATTGAACTATGGCGACCCCTACATGCAAGTCCAATAGCGCATTGTAATGACACTTTTTATCTACCCTCGTGCTTAATGAAGTACAAGGAGTTAAAAAAAATTGAAGAACTTGTTCGAATTGCTATTTTCTGAATTTTTTTTTATAGAAAAATATACTGTAACGATATGACATATGTGAAATAAAAATGCGTTCACGGAAAACGTAAAAATTTTTCAGAAAAAAATACCAATCCAAAGATAATGTCCATTATATGCAATTTCAAATTGCATATTTTGTTCTTGTTGCCATTTACAGATTTTGAAATAAAAAGATTATGTCCATTATCCGAGACAGCTTCAGATGGATGTTAAATCCTCTGAGTGCTCAGCAGTGCTCATATCTTTTACCGCTTGCACATGTAATCAGAGCCATCACCATCAAGAGATGGAGGGTCAGCAATAATACACTCTCTCTCTTGCATCTGCTTGGGGATGTGACAGCCTCACCTCCACCTAGGGCGTACCAAAGGGTTCGGCGGACCGCCTGCCCAACTCTCGCCAAAACTCATTACGAATTCCCAAATATCGATCCAAACATTCATCATTAAAAGTTATTAAAACTACTAATAAACTCTCACAAAATACAAACCCCAAAATTTCATCAAAGTTACATTGATAATAACTCATTGATAACAACTCCAAAGTACCATAAACCATCAAATTTATCCATTAATTTCAATCTTATACAAAATGAGGAAATCCTACAAAAGTACTAACATCCTCGATTCACGTGTCTCACCTCGAAACCTGTTAAGAAAAACAAATTGGGGTGAGCTAACGCTCAGTGAGGCCAAGAGAAACATGCACAGGCAACTCAAAGCAATTAAATAAATTAATAAAACAATAAAAGAGCCAAACAATGAATTTAGCAATAAAGCTTTTAAACAATACAATGTAAAGGATACAGTTGCCAGCTCCACATATCCACAATCTCTGTAATCACCTTCTCCGCTTCACAAGTATCAATTTCTGGTCATACGTTGACACTCCGTCAACTACTTACTCTCACAGTCCACATTCGCCACTTACTCCCTCTCCCATCTACTTACACCCCATTGACCAGGCCCGAACTCCTAAATTTGAACAGTGATTGGCAACCCACTATGAGTATGCCAAGTAGGCGGACTCATTCCAACCGACGTGCTTTAAACAGTAAAAACCCATGGTTCACCCATCCCTTGCCCTAGCCCCTGTTGCCGGACATTTAAACCAGAGCAAATTTCACAATCTTGGTACCTTTGGAAACCTCTTTTAATGTTCTAAAACTTTTCAGAAGGCATCAAGATAAAATTCTGGACAGAAACTGCCCAAATTTTCGATTAAGAAATAGCTACAGTACCAAAACAGAACAGGACAGGTTGACTGTCCAGCCAACTTTGAAAATTCACCAAAAATTGTAGAAAATGAATTGGCCTCTGAAATTTATACTCCTATGTAAGAAGTTTCAACAGCTACCAACGGCACTCAATTCCAACTCTCGAGCAAGAAATTATAGCAGTTCAAACAGGGTGGGTTCGAAATTCTGAAATTTCTGTTTTCCAGATTTGCAGGGCAGAATTCTAGGCCCTGTTTGAGTGACGGTTTCGTGTCCAAAAATTACCAAATTTTATATACCAAAACTACCATATAAAGGGTAGGTTCACACCAAATTTCAGCCATAAATTCAAACAAATGAATGTCAAACCGAAATGAACTCAAACAGTGCTCAAAGCTGGGGAAAATTTTCCAGATTAAAGAGGCAGTTTTGAAACATCATTTGAGCAACAAAATGGTATTGGAAAAACACCAAATTTTGCAGGCTTAACCCTCTGTATATGAGCTACATTTGTACCAAAATTTAGCTAGAAACTCACACGGGAAGACAGTTTTCTAGTCGCCCAAAGTGGTCGCAACATCATTGATTCAATCCTGCCAAGTTTCATTCCTTTACTTCTCATTGCTTTTAACACATCTAAACCACCACCATAAGACCTCATTTTCGAACCTAAGGTAGTTTTAAGCTTCCTTAAACCAATGGTGGTCAAAATTGATACAAGTTTAGCTCAAAACTTAGCACTAAAACAGTCTCAAAAATCGGACAGCATGCCTGCCCAATTTCCAGTTTTCCTTGTTCCACTAAAACACCAATTTTGCTTAACCCTTGAAAGGATTTTGTGTGGGGTAAATTAACAACTTAACCCTCACATTTAAGCCTCAGCATTAACCTTTAAGCTTGTCAAAATCACAGCCAAAATATAAAAAGGAAAACAGCAATTTTTCTTCCTCATTTTCTTCCTTTCCCAACCGGTTTTTCCTTGAGATTTTTCCTCAAATTTTAGCCACCATTTACAACATATATACTTACATTGCGTCATTAATCATGCTAGAAATCATATTATCACAAGTGTGGGAGTCCAAGAGCCCACTCATTCAAACCAAAATCATGAAAGACAATTTAATGAAATTTATCTAAAATTGCAAACCAACACAAGAATCAACTTTATCAACAAATGTCAAGGTTCTAGCAACCTCTCAAGTTCCCAATCCTAACATCATGCTTAAAAATAGAATTAATAGACAAAGATGCAAGCTTTAGTTCCTTACCTCCTCCAAGAAGTAGGCAAAAATTCTCCCAAGAAATGCTAGAAAAGCTTCCCAATGCTTCTCCTCAAAGCTCCTCACCCAAGTTCAAGCTCAAGCCAAGATTAATGGAGGTTGTAGGTGGTTTTAGAAGGGAATTTGGTGGAAGAAATTTGATGGAATTTCAAGGGAAGAGGGGAAGGGAGTTCGCCAAGGGGAGGAAGAAGAGAGTGGTTTTGGTGCAATTTTGAGTGAATTAAATGAGAAGGGACAGACAAGACATAAAGCTTGTCTTATGAGATAAAAGTCAACAAATGAATAGTGATCTTTGGCTAATAATTTTGGAGAGAAAATAATCATCTCACTTAGCTAGAGATTAAAGGGTCAATCTTGGTTAGGAGGGAGAAATGAAAAGGAATAAATTGAGAGTGAATTAGGGTGAATTAAGTGGAAGAAACAATGGCTACATAAAATTCTAGTTTCAAGGAGGGTAATTCAACTTAAACTAAGATTTCAATTCCCCAATGATAATCACTCTTTTTAATTCACCTCTAGTCACTAGATTACATTTCTAACCTTCGGATGATCATCCTTACACTCCAGTGCTACTTCACTCATTGCCCGAATTTCTATCTCGAAAAACGTGTCCATATTCGTTTTTTCACAATTAATTGACAGAAAAATCAAATTGATGTTTAAAAATAGTTTTTAAAATAAAATGAGGTAATGTAGGGTGTAAATGCAAATTTAAAATGATTTAAAACACGTAAAACAAGTATTCAGAGAAATTAAATAATTAATTAAATAAATAGATCAAATAAAAATAAAATTTTCGGTTCCCCACAGGGGAAATTTATTTCTCTTGCTGTTGCTTTGCCTTTCTTTCACAATCTGCGTGAATTTATGTCATGTTCTCTATTTTGTTTTCTGTTTGGGCTTTTCCTCCTTCTAATGCAGATTTAATTAACACGAAACATATCCAATAACTCAATGTCCAAAGGTTCTTTTTTTTCGTTCTTCTTTTCTGTACTCTCTGGGATAATCATACAAAATATAATCCGCGAATCCAATTCCACTTTTAAACATTGCCTATGCCCTACATTTGCACAACTTCAGTAAAGAAATTTTAAACTTTTGTATACAATTAACACCCAAACACCTGTTATGATGTGCCCTAAGGACACAAAATAGAAGAACCCATATCAAAAATAGAAAATAAAATCACCAATTAAGATGCTGATTTACATTGTTCCAGTTTTGGCTGAAGAGCTTCAATACGGTAACCAGGAAAAGCCTCTCTTCACGACCTTTCGAAGTTTGGAACTTATTGCGTGTCATAAAAACCTACTTTATCTTTTTTGAGGAGGCAAGTTCAACAACAGCATAGAAAACAAAACAGATGCAACAGACGTACTTTGTCCAATTTTAGAGCATGATCTGATCCAGTGGTTTAATTTTTACTCCCACGGTTAGCAATATTATCGTTCTATTTAGCCCTTGGGTTCTTATAACCAGGGAATTCAAAATTCTCGTCCTTGATTTCTTTCAACCTGCATTGGCCTCTAGTAACGCAGCCACTGGGAAAACATTAATAAAACTGTAGGAAGCAACTTACCACGTCTCAAGTGATCAAGGTAAGTCAAAGAACGCTTTCAATTCTTAATGATAACCAACCTACTAAGACATTTTAATTCTTAATGATAACAAACCTGCTAAGACAAATACAATCACTAAATAGAAATTCTAAATAATTTTTCCCGTTCAGTTGCTGGGAGAAAATTCAATTGAGTCCCACATGAAAACACTGCAAAACATTAACCAACCAAGAAGAAAGAGGGGTGGGGTTTATCCATTTACATTACAAGTCATGGTGGAATCCTCAAAATAGAACATCATACCAACAGGGCAGGAAGGGGGATAAAGATTGGTTTCAAGGGGGAAAACAGATAACATGAAGATTTCTTAGACAATGAAGGTGAAAGAGAACTAAGTTAAATTAAATTAGACTATCTATTCTAAGGTTTTAAGGAGCCTAAACAACCCAGCTGCTTCTCTTATCCTTGAAAACTCTATACAAAAGGCTTGGACTTCAATAAATAGATCCTGAACTGCATTGCAAATAGTTTGACAACAGTTAGTAAAATTAGCTCAATAAGAACAAATCAAGGCTTCAAAAATAAAGGCAGCCATATTGCACTAGGTAGTTGACA
Source organism: Gardenia jasminoides (assembly GCA_013103745.1). Classification (NCBI taxonomy): domain Eukaryota; kingdom Viridiplantae; phylum Streptophyta; class Magnoliopsida; order Gentianales; family Rubiaceae; genus Gardenia; species Gardenia jasminoides. Next base: position 816,449 of record CM023104.1, on the reverse strand, counting down.
CTTTAGATTTAAACCAGATCAAGATGAACAATCTATGCATAAAATTTGAATTGGACTTTCATATTCATTGATTACTGACTCAACATGGAAGAGACACATTTGAGTGCCATGAAAATATTCGAATCCCAGCAACCTGTTACGGTCCAGAATTACTTGGAATACTAATTCCAAGTCTAATGTTATTTCAGGTGACTGAATAATTGGCTTGCAGGATTGCTACTTACATGGAATTTTAACACCAGTGAAATTTGCCTTTAAATCACATTATATGTTTGTTGAATAGGACGGAAAATAATGCTAATAAGATATCTAATGTAAATTTTGCATGCATAAGAAAGCTCGAGTTACTCGAGCAACTAAATGTTCCTGCAAAACATCCCCGGCCTCCCATATAATATTCTGAAAGGAAATAGTTTCAATGTATATAACCCAACCCCAAAAAAAAAAAACCAAAAAAAAAAAAACTGTAAATCAACTGATAAGATAAACATCTCCTGTAAAGTTTCATCCAAAAACTTTTGACTCAGCAATGGTGTCACTAAAATTCTACCTGTTTCCCAAAGAACCACTAGGGCATAATTAACTGAATTAATTATCTTTTCAACCACACAAGGTTATAGCATTGCTCCAATCTAATAATTTGTCAATCCATTTCATATTGTCTAAATAATGCAATTATTATTTTTAGTTATCCAATAATGTTAACAAAAAAGTTGATTGGGCAATTAAATTCATCTTCCACTGTCTAAAGGTTGTACACAAAAGCAACACTCATGCTGGCACCAAAAAACAAAAAAAAGTCAAGAAATAATGACGACGAGTTACAATAGGAGTAGAACCATCATTCTATAGATATTTCATATGCAGGTACAAGAAATAGTACAATACAGAGATGTAGTTACAGGTTACAATAGCAAAAGAACACCTAATTTAACTCCATTAAGTACTTGCACCAGATGTCTTTTTCACCTTCTGGTTGCAAGATTAGGTCATCACTAAAAAGTTTCTCCATAATATGAACTTATGCATCATTCTCTGTTGTTTTGATGTCCCACAGCTGTTGATGATCCTTCCCAGTTTTATGAAATTGATGTGAAGTGTCAAAATGGGTGATTTGGGTATATTTGGGTAAAGTCATAATTGGGTAATGAGTATAATTGAATCAACCCATTTATACCCATTTAATAAATGGGTATGCGTATACCCAACTACCCATTTATGACTTGTTTGAAATGTTATTTATTTTTTTTAAAGATTTTTCGCATGGTGTTTGACAATAAATAATGGCATTTTATTGTTATTACATTGGTAATAAATTCAAATTTATCTCCTTATCACTCACTAAAATTTTGAATAAAATGTGTATTTATTTTTAAATGGGTTAAATGGGTGAGCCAAGTCAACCCATTACCCCATTTATATCCATTTAAAATTAATGGGTTGATTTGAGTAAATTATTAATGGGTTGGGTTTGGGTGAGCCAATATAGATGGGTTGTGATTGACACCTTTCAAGGTACATCAGGCACTAGTTTAGTCTTTTAACCATGATTTCACCATTCTAGTTCTTAGGTTTGGCTCAATAATGGTTTGAACAAATCAACTGCCTTCACATTATAAGTCACATTCAAACTAGAAACATACTGACAAAACCCATGGGAACTTAAATCAACCAATTAGCAACAACCAATGTACCCCCACAAGCTGAACACACCCAATCACTAACCCATCCTTGAGGGCAAAGAAAATGCACACTCAAAGGCATAGATAGGCAAAAGGATGGACGAGAAATGCCAACGAAAAGAAGAAAACCAAAACCAAGAAGAAACATCAATTATGTTACCAAATTTTTCACAAGTTTACCTAGCTGTTCAAATATCAAAGCTGAGACAATCAGAAGCCAATCTCAACCCAATCCCTCAAGCATGCATTTCTAGGAACTGAAGCACCCTTATATAGATCATTACTAGAGGCTCATGAGCTCTATGTTGAAAAGGCAAACGGCATTATGTATTCCATATTTCTACTTGCTTATATTTCTTTTTAAATGTAAGCTTAACAGGTAGAGACATAATACAAGAGAGAAACATGACTTGAAACACATTACCCTTCAGAAACCTTCTGCAAACATTTCAACTTCCTAAATCATACATTCTTTTATTTAAAAGGAAACAACTCCAACCTATTCATGATTGCAGGTTCTCTCTCTTTTTAACAAGCAACCAAGTGTAGGTGGTTTTTTTTTTGTTTGGGGTTTCAGAAATAGAGCCTTCATTTTATTAGAAACATTAGAGTACATAAAGAAGAGAATATAACATAGCCAATACGAAATCTATCCAATCTAAGATTCTCCTAGCAAATTTTGGGATAAAAGTTAATCTTTACTCTTCATTGCATTGTGAGTCACAGCCTAAATTGGCCAAAAACTCCGCAAGTTGATTGCCTTCTCTACAGATACGGCTGAAGGTAAATTCTGTAATCTGTCTCTTAATTTGGCAGATAATTTCATTGATTCTCCTAAACAGCTTGTATGAACCAATCATTCATGATTTTCTTTAATATTTGTAAATCAACTTGTACCTGAATCATAAATGGATCCCATGACATGCACAGCTCAGTCACCTCTTCTTCTGGTGTTCATTATCGTGGTTTACTACAAGTGAACCTACTGAAAATGCTTGTATGCCCGTGACTTTCCTCACATAAACAAAATATATGCTGGACTTTAATTCTTCACGACAGATTGATAACTGGGCATCCTAGGTCTCAAATTGTCCATGACTGCAGGTATTGCAAAAGAGGCTTTACTGAAAATCTATTTTGGACCAACATAGTACCTACTCCGATGCTCTAATTTCCAATTAAGAACGAACACTCCATCTGATAGCTATTTCTTTGCACCTACTTGCTTATTTTCTATGAATCAACATTAAATTAGGCAACACCTATGAATGCCAAGTCAAGAACATGAAAATCAAAAGATAACATTCCCATACATATGAAATCAGAATTCACTTGACATGATATCATTCAGTAAGGTCAGCAGACATAATCGGTCAGCAGTAGCAGACACATTCACCCAAAAATAGTGTCAACTACATGTTGAACAGTAGACTCACCATTGATTATTTTATTCCGGATCAGGCTCTGCAGGAAGACACATACAAGTCTGACAAGTCTATTCTGCATGTACCTATCCTGAGAAATGGCAAATAAAGGATTAGCTGATAACAGCTTCTAGTATTTGCTTAGATCTTCAGGTTTCATCCAATTGATGTACACATGCAGACTCAGACAGCCACACCTGCTATTGTTTGTCTCTATGTCATACACATATGAAGCAGGTGGGGGGGGGGGAGAGAGAGAGAGAAATTTTATCCCAAGGATTTTAAGCTTTAAAAAAAATCATGTTTACAGTTTAATGGAAAAGATAAGTTTGCTCCTGAAAAATTGACAAGTTAAAATGTTGTGTCAGCATTGATTACCTTCATGTGCCAAAATATCAAAGCCTATCATATGAATATCTAATAATAGTTAGTAAAAAGCAGTTTCAAGCCATCTCCATTACCTATCATTGCAACAAGTCCTTGCTTCATTTAAATAAGGATTTCAGCTCTCAATTAGCTTCCATAGCTTTAGACTAAATTTCATACTCAATTCGACCATCATTACCCACAAAAATTGACATGTATAGATCTTCATCTCATTCGAGTTGACTACAACTTGAACAATAATTGGTTCCATTTGGATTGCCTTGTTTTTGAAAAACTGTTTTTCACACCCCAAATGCTACAGTAAAAACAACCCCAAAAACGACACATTTGTTTTTCACAATATTATATGTTTTTTTTCTTTTTCCTTTTTTCTTTTTCCTTTTTCTTCTTTTCCCTCTTCTTCCCCCCAACCCAGGCGCCGGCATCGGCAACGCCGGCAACCAGACCGGGTTTTTTTCTTTTCTTTCTTCTTCTTCTTCTTTCTCCCCCCTCCCTCCCGTCCCCCCTCCCTCCCCTCTGCCTTCCCCATCCCTCCCCCTGCACTGGAAGGGCAGAGGATGTGGAGGGGAGGCAGAGGGAGGTGGAGGAGGGGAGGGGAGGGGGAAAGAAAGAAAGAAGAAGAAGAAGAAGAAGAAGAAGGAAAAAAAAAAAAAAAACCTGGTCTAGTCTGGTGCTGGCAGCCAGCATCGCCGACCTGCGCCTGGGGTGGGGGGAAGAAGAGGGAAAAGAAGAAAAAGGAAAAAGAAAAGAAATGGAAAAGAAAAAGGAAAAACAAAAGGAAAAGAAAATAGAAAAAAAAACCATCCAAATACATCTACAGTAATTGTTTTTCGCTACAGTAATGTTACAGTACTATTTTTGAAAAACAACTCCAAAAATAGCTAATCCAAACGGACCCATTATTTTCAAAGAGACAGCGATAAACAAAAAGGCCTCAACAAAGGATTGTAACCTTCAGCCTCTGGAATTTTCAACTACCCCAGTACATGTCTGTCTTGATGGAAGTTATACGCTTTTCAATGGATAAACATAATTAGGGGAAACAACCATACAACAACAAAAAACAATGCCTGGATCATTTCCAACAGGCATACATTCTCTTTATCAAGTTCAATGAAGCTATTCACTTAAAATCATGTCACTGAGATAACCCACCACAGATTTCTGATAGACCACATCATGTTATTACCACTTAATACATGAACACCCCCCCCCCCCCCAAAAAAAAAGAAAAACAGTTGAAAAGAAAGAGAGCTAAAATAGAATCATGATGAGTAGGTCAAAAGTTGAGGGTTTCAACATGACAGTGCAGAAATGGGGAAGTGCATCAAAGAGTAGATAGGACTAAGAACCTTGATGTTCTCACAGGAAGATATACAGTTCGTTATATACAAGTGAATGAATTCAGTTGGTAGCTCGACAGCTGTAGTAAGCCTGTTAACCACTTCCATTGAATGCAGGCTCATATCCATACTGACAAGAACAGTGAAATACCTGCATTCATAAACAAATTTGTTGTCAGAACGCTAATAAGATTAAGTTTTTTAAAACTAAAACATAAAAAGATGAACATACTCTTCAATTTCAGGTGAATTTGCAAGCAATGAGAACTTCAACTGCAATAACAGGATTATTCTCAACAAGTTCCTGATAACAAAACAAAACTCCTATCACATTCAGGATATTACACAAAACTCCTATCACATTCAGGATATTACAACGTAGAACACTTGGATATGCCTATAAAATAACATACTGGCAGCTTTCTTGGTGTCAGCCCACAGTGATATACAAGCTTTGGGTCATTGGCCAGCTCCAGTAAGACTTGCTGGACAACAGTGAAGGTAGGGAACTCAGCACACATCCAACAGCCAAAAATAAGTTTCAAATTGTAAACATCTCAGGAAAGATAAGGTATAAACACCTCTTGTTGAGCAGGTGCAAGTGGGCCCTTCAATGCTTTTGCAATCAAATCCCTAACTGCTGCTCCTCTGCTAGTATCAGCACACATACTGTGATCCCACATCAGCTCATGAGTATTATCCGGATTTAACCACACCAGCTGTACAAATAATAAGATTTTAGCGAAACGAGAGTCATCTAGATTACTCTTTCTGGGTAATTAACTTAATGTTGGTGCCCTTACTTCTCCCTCTAGCACAGGAAGCCTCGGTGGTCGTGGTCTGATCCATTGAGGACTTAAACCTTCCAATGATAAATTTTGCAGCAATCCACTTATAGTCTCATCCCTATCTCCAGATCCAGTCTTGGATGTGACCCCAGGTTGCAGGTCAAACCTGACATTTGAGCACAAGGCTATGAGAATAAAACAAAACTCATTGTGTCAGGAAGCAATAAGCAGTAAGCAAAGAAGCATGCAAGTGCAAAAGCTGTGTATGCCTGAAGTATATAAACCACAATAGAGATGGACTACTCAAATTACGAGAAAAGGAAACCTACTCCGTCGAATTGGGATCACAGCCATGTGGAACATCAGGATCTGGCAAGACATTTATCACACGATTCGTGAACAAGCTACCAAATGGCTCTGGACCAACCTTACTACAATACTGCTGCTGCAGCTGCTCTCTAGAAGGAAAAGTCTGATGCATGCATTTTAGAACATACTATTCAAGAAACTATCAAATTTAATGCTATGAAAAAATATATGACTCACGTGCAATGAAGGATCAAAGTTTCTTATGTAATCAGCAGCAGACAATTTCAGGACCTGCATTAAACAAGCCAACAGAAAAATTATTTTGGACCTGGAATAAGATAAACACTCCATGGATAACTAGAGGATGATGATATTTCAATAGATGGACTAGCTCCAGCTGCAGAGCACAAATCTTCAATAATCCAGAAAGAAGAATAAAATATTTGTACAAGGAAAAAGAAAAGCAGAAAAAAAGAAGAAACTGTAAGGGATATTTAAGCTCAACAAAGGAGAAATTTTATGCATTATATTTCACTTAACAAAAAACATTTGCAGGAGGAAGATCTACAAAATTGATACGATGTGCTTGAAGTGCGTGCATGCAATAAACCATTTGTCACTACAAGGTAGCTAGAGATTTTTGTCTCTTCTCATATGAGCTACTAAATTGGCTAGGACAATGCCAAAGATTATAATAAATCTAAGATACATCAAGAAAAGAGAAAAACATAATTGGAATGGTTCTGAATTTTATCTTATGTAACAGCCCTGGGTTTTTTTCGGTTTTTTTTTTTTTTTGGGGAGAGCTAATAAACGATAAAAAGTTAGTAACTCTTTAACAAATTTAAGTGTTATTGCGGCCTTGCGTTTCTTCATGGTTCAAGTCTAGAGTATCACTTATTTATTTTTTACCTCTAAAAACATGAATAACTCTAAGTCAGTAACCACGGTAAACATATTCCCTATGCTATTAGTTTATTGAAATCATCATATTAAGTGTGAAAAAGTTTCCAAAGTCCCTATTTAATTAGAAGGAAAGTTATAGGAAAGTAAAGTGAAGTAAAGTAAAGAGCAAATCACTTTCTTGTGCAGGTCTGTTTGACAAGAAAAACTTATACAGAAAATACGCAGTCAATGAGTAGTTATCAGGATTATTCTGTGCAGCCAACTTTTTCCCTCCAAATCCTGCAAATTTCACAGGAAACAAAATCCAGGAATGCATATGGGAATTCAACAACCAGCTCATCTAAAAATTCTACCGGTTAAAACAGGCCAGTAATCTGTTCTTTTCTTTTTCAAGTATACTTAAACTGCTTCTGGTCAACCTACTTAAGAAGTTCCTTATGCTTCCGACAATCCAACAAAGATAAGTACACAAGTTTTAGGCAGATTTTCCTAAAATATACTTTTGCCAAAAACCAAGATTTAAATGAAAAGTACATATTGCATGTGGTTGAAACAGACAGCTCAAAGGCCCAAATTTCTGAGATTACTTAGCATTAGGAGCCAGAAAAGCCAATAGCATCTACCTTCCTACATTAACCTGAGCAATAATGATCAGAAGCTGATGAAACCAGAATCATTAGAATTTCTCAAGCCCAGAAAGCTAGACATGCAAATTGGATTGTTAAACTATACCTCTGCTTTATTTGTAGAGCTGGTGGAGCCTAACAATTGAAGAATAAAACCTCTTTCAAAATTTTCAGCTTCTTCATTGGATGCTACCTACAAACCCACAATACCAGGAGGAAATACGAAAATCAACCATTACCAATGAAATTCCGTAGCAGACAGAAATGTTATTGCAAGTTCTGGAGCATTAGATGGATAACAACAATGTCATAAATCACAAAACATAAACATCTCCTTCAAAGCAATTTTCCAATTTATTGTCTCTTTTCAACATGTGGGGAAAGGAGAACCAGATACTAGTCATGCAACTACACATCCACTTTATACTATACTTAGCATATAAGCCATATGTGATAATGCTTTTCCAATGTTCACAAGTTATGTGCACGTTCAAACTTAAGGAATCATTTGGTCTTTCTGCCTTAGGCCAAAGTAAATTCAGTAAAACTTCATCACAACAATGCTCTTCCTGGGATGGTCTGGTGATTTAAAACCATTGAGCTGAGTATGATTTTTGGCAAGATTTAACAACAAAGGAGCTCAAATAATTTCCAGATACCAATAAAAGTAAGTGCAAGGTGAGATATGACAAACCAACAAGCCAAAAGTCATTTAAACCTCAGAAATTCAGAAGGGCCAACATCACATAGCCTATATGAGAGAAATTTGTTACCATTAACTGGTCAACATCTAGAAGCAAAATAGGCTCTGAAAGAAGTCCATCCCATAGTAATGAATAGACCCCAAATTGGGTTCATGTGATTATGTAAATTCTACAGCCTATCTCGTTTTCAAAAGGCTGAGGTCCAATAATCTACTTTAGCATTCTGTAAAATGTTTATTGAAAATACTGTCAGCTTTTTTTCTACTATCACTGATTAAACAAGTCAAATATGCATTTGATGTGCATACTACATGTCTAAACAATCTAACATAGTGCATGATTATTAAAAATTTACCATTAAAAAAGCACAAACAAATTCCTGAGACAAACAGAAACGATAAGGAGAAGACATATGCATACTTACATTCACAAGCACAAAATTGACGGGTTAGAACAGGCTGCTGGAAGCATATACCTGGTGGAGAATTCAAATCCAACTAGGCTGATTGTGTTGTTCTTAACACTTTACTCTACAATAACAGAACATACAACCATTCATTGATTGGAATTCCCCATATTAAGATATTGAAAAAGGCTAGAAGGGAAAAAAACAAATTAACCTTCTTATTTTGCTTTTATTCACAAGCAAAGAAAAAAAAGGAAGAAGAAGAAAATATATACTCAAACATGGGAGGCCAAATATTATTCTTGTTTTTGTTTCAATCTGACACCCAATATGTAATAACAGATATCTTTCATGGAGAATAAAGTATATTGCTGAATTTAAAACCATATTTGAAGTAATAGACAAGACAATATCAATTATAGCATATGCATGTACAAACAATGAGTTAGAAGACATATTATCTATCTGACTGAATAAGGGTCAATTTCCTTTGCCTTCAACTCTGAACTACTTATCCATCCACTAATTACCTTCCTTTACGACTGCAACCTACTAAACAGACTCCCAGCTAATACTATGTCAATGTATTAGCTATAAGATTTCTAAATCATCTAAATCAATATTTTCCAAGTCAACAATTTTCATCAGATTTCATCTAGTCTCCCAACTCTAATTGTACAAAATTCCCATCCTCATGAATCATAACTGAAAACAATGATATGTTAAAAAGAGATCCAAATAAAACTCCAACAATCTACCAAAAACAACCCGTACTAGCAAAGGCAAGTAATCATCCATTTACCTGCTACATAAAGGATCCTAATTAGCAATCAAATGTCTCTAGTAATCCACAATCCACCAAATATTTGAGCATCCAGCCTAAATGAAATACGAAGTCTCTGAAAAAACCAAATTTTCACCTACAGTTCACAATCTACAAGACATTTTTGCACCGCATAGCGCTAATCAAATGAACGATTTAAAATTCTCGTGAAGAAATCCTTTTCGGACTCATTCTTGATTCAAATAATTAAAACTGAGTTCACCCACAACCTTCAAAACATTATACTACTACTCTCAATTTTACACTGGAAAACCTAATCGATAACACGACTTAAGACGAGTAATTACCAAATTTCAGTATCTCATCGAAGGAAAAAATAATAAAGAACAAGCGACGGGAATTGAAATTGTGATACAAAATACAATATATTAAAAACAAAAACAAAAACAAAAACAAAACTTTACCTCGGTGAGTGAAGCAGTTAGGAGCCAGGAGGCGAAGATGCGAGAAGGCTGGTTGGACTTGAATTCCGAGATGAGTTCATCAAAGGCTGCGAGTCGCCGCCGTTGATTAATTCAGCAGCAAAATTGTCATCCATTCCTAACGTTTCTTTTCCTTTCCTGGATTCAGCACTGAGACTTTCTACCCTCTGAGTTGAGCCGACAGAAAAGTATTTACTCTGTGAACCCTTGGATATGGGCTTGGGCTTGTGGGCTTGGGCTGGCATCAATTGGGAGAGGATCTGATCAGGCTTGGGCAGTTCACGATCAAATTACATGCCATGGCATTACTTTATAAGGTGATAAGGAGCATCTTAATTGGGAACTCTATTATGTTATGAAATAATTAAATATCACTTTTATCTTATTTTCAAATAAAAACAAAACCTCACGTGTACCACAAGATTGTACAACCGAGGAAACTTGCAACTTTTTTTTGGGATAACTTTTCGAGAAGATGTTATCGCTTATTTTTTTTATCACTCGATTCTCTCAGAGAGATATCATCTCTCAATCATATTCCTTATCCATATCCGGGATAATATGTAGTTGTATAGAAATTTTTTAATTGTTCAGTTTCATTTCTTTCATTCAAATACATATTTGTATTGTTGTCTAGCGTTGATGATGTGGGACTCGATACTATTGACTTGGCCCATATTTGATAAGACAAGATGGGTTGATCACAGATATAATATATAAAGAAAAATTTTGAATGTTAATTTTAACACTATTTTTATTTCATTTGGATAAAATATGAATTCCATGAGTAAGACTCGACATATGCTTTAGGACTTCACTTGAGCATTTCGACCTCCAAGCCTTAAGGTGACTTCCTTTAGGGCAGTTTGGTATCTTTCAACTTTTACACAAGTTAAATTAGGTTTTCTACCTTTAGGCGTGCACAAAATTTTAAGATAGAGATTTGTGAAGACTTTTCTTCTTTTATTGATATATTCTAATAATATAGGTTAGATGCTTGGTCTGTCCCCTTTAATGGAATTTGGGCCAGTCCTTCTATCAGTTGGCCAGGTACATAACCTATTCCCATGTTATTCATTCGGGTGCCATAAGATTGGTTGGTGCAACCCCAACTTTCAATTTCACCTCAGTAAATGATCGCATTTGTAAAGGATTTAGCAGTCTAAAACCAATCTATTTCAGCAATCCAAGATCAACACATTTTATCAAGATTTACTTGAGAACCAATCTCTCAACTCTCAAGTATGTCAATATTTCTGTTAAAAGATTACAGTAAACCACAATAGACAAAATAAAGGTTTCATTACACTTTTGAATATAATTTTATAGAGCCTGAAAGAGTTTTTGATTGTAGGTGTTTAATTCTTGCAGAATCTGAGCAACCACCACCCCTAGTGCTTGTATACTACCACTGCACTGGTCTATAAAGAAATTGTCGGCTAATATGATGAATTTAAAAAAAATAAAATGTCCTAAGGCTAATGGCAATAACAAGGAGATTCTGGGCTATTTATAACCGTTCAATCTAAAGTATGATTCCTGTTTT
>CM023104.1:701051-804062 GCA_013103745.1 Gardenia jasminoides | reverse complement strand
AAATACTTTGGATTTCAGTTACGTATTGCCTAAATCTTGCAGCCTCATGAAATCTTGCAATTGAACTTTCAATTTCTTAAGTTCGTAGTTATTGATCTGAGTCTTAGGGTGGGGCTGTCAGTGGCAGTCAATCTTAAATTCCACCATCCTTTCGGAGAAGATTTTCAGGTGCCGGGAAAAAAAACATGGTCGTACAATGGTACTGCTGCTTCATCTCTTATCCTTGGAGGTTTTATCAAGAGGCCAAGCCTATGAGCCCTTTACTCAATAATTTCTAGCCTTAATCCCTGAAATAGAGCATATGATACTATACCCTTTACGTATATAATCTTAAGGTAACTTCTCCGAGGATAAATTTCCACGGTCTTAGCCCTAGGTCCAATTTGGCATGGTAATGACTGAAACGATCCATTCTCAACATCACATACCTTTACATCAAACTTATTAAATCTATAGTTTCCTTTTCTCTATGAACGTCAATTCTTGTATGACTAAATGGTAAACTGATTCCCGTAGGTGTTCTAACCTCAAGGTCTTAAAACCTTACCCACAAGCATATCCTCATTCAAAAAATGATTCACAAATGAATGCGATGCAGAACCAATTGAAGCCAGCTAGCGATGAAAAGCGGGATGGTGCATGACCACCTGATTGGGGTGGGAATTTGCTGTTGGTCAATGCGTATAAACCTAGCTGGTACCACTTTTCATTCCTACCATTAGCTTGGCTGGGAATTGGGTCTGTTCACTGCCTAGTCATTTTTTTTTACCAGGATCTCATGGGACATGCAGGTTAACGTGCACCATTTTCCTTGCCAAACATCTCCCAGGTTTTCCTCGTGGTGTCCTCCGGTGGGTTGGATTTCCACCGAAACCACTTAGGCTGGAGACACTAGGGGTGGAGCTTGACTTCCTTGGTGACCTCCTAGATGACCCCTTCTGCAGTTCCCCTTGACATGTACCTCTGGGGTGGTAACCCATAGCGATACAAATCCTCTTGGGCTCCAGGAGGTGTTTGCTCTACCGTTCCCTCTCCCAAACTTGGGGTTGAAGCACTCCCGTCACTAGCCCGACTACTAAGTTGCATTTCTTTTTGGATTAAAGAGATACTCACTTGGGTCTTCATGGGCCTTTTCTGACCTCAGCCAAGCTATTAAACGGGCGGCCGCCCAGATTTCTTACAACTCATTCAATCCTTGAACAAATCTTCTTATTCTCCTACCTTTCAGTTGCAACTCGGAGACAAACCTGAGTTTAGTGAATTGTACCTGTATTCGCAACATTCAACAGCCCTTGCTTACACCTAATGATCATCCTCACTTTCTCTTACCTTGTGGAGAGAAGCAGCGTTAAACTGCAGGTAAAGTTCACTTTCGAGTCCTAGGGTATGTTCTCTCTCTGCACCCGCACTTGTCCATACGATGAGGGCAGCTCCCTCAAGCGAAGCAGCAAGGTTATTTGCCTCTGTGTCGTGTAATCAAGCGAAAATATAAAATCCTTTCTAACAAACCCTCTCAGTGACTTGAGGTTTGGGTTCTGAGGTAGGGGGGGTTGAACCTTTGGGTCGCTCAAGGCCTTTATCCTCACCAACTCCAAGGTTGTATGTTGTTGTTTCAGACGGACCATGTTGGCCAGCCATGCGATTCCAATAATATTTCCAGTCGGCCAGTTCATGGCGGCGCCATTTGCTCCACAAAATTGCTCCAACCCCTTGGTTACATTCGGCCTGACCAACTCACGGTCACCTCCAATGACACAGGTAGCCTAGTCCCTCGCTCTAAACCTGGTACTGCCCTCACTTAATTCTCTACAGGGTAGACAATTCCATCATAACCTGAGAAATAAATACAACATTAAAACAGTCGTACATTTTTTGAAAGGTACTCCTTAATCACATTTCATGGCAAGAGTGCAGGGAGAATATATGGATGAGCATGCACTTTTCAACAAAAGATTTGCGTAGGTACATCATGTTCACAAGTACATTCTAAACAAAAGTGATTACTTGAAAAGTTATGGCATGCAATTTAAGATTTGGGAACCTTCTGCGGTTTCTCACCCAAAAGACCCACACAAACCACAATATCCAAACTGAGCTAGTCCGTCAAGTCTCAGGAAGTCTACATGGAATCACTCCCGGTGGGTGGGCTCAAGAAATGCCGGGGATCTCCTCGATAGCATTCCAAACTCCAGCGCTCTAGGCTCTTCTCCCGTGATAGCCGTCAACAGAAGTTTGGTTAGTAATTTTCCTGCTTCGGTTAGCCTAAAACGCTCTCCAGCCAAGGCCTCACACTCCAACCACAATGCCTCAGCTCTCTCTAGAACCCTTACTCCACCAACTCTAGCGGCCAGCTGGGTGCTTGGCGAGCCTATTACTCAAGCTCCGCATTCCGCCATTAGGGATTGGGCACATTGTGATCGGTGAGCCTCTCTATCTCCTCTTGGCTCGGTCAGTCCTGGTCAACCCTCTTCTCTCTGTAGACAGTTGGGACCACATAATCTGGAGTGGCATGGGTCTTCCAACACTGCTTGAGGAGGCAGCCTAGTGTGAATTCTAGGTTATAGAAACACCTTGAGGCACCAGATGTTGTTAGAGGCTGTGGTGTCGGTGTCGGTACATCCACCGTACAAACTCCATGACCTACAAAAAGAACTCCATTGAACTTGTTCTACCTTAAGAATCGTGGGACTTATTCATAAACAAATATTAACCTAAACGCGTCTCTTCCTAACATTGTCTCAAATAATATTGATTCTCCACTATGCCAAACTATTCAAACCCTGGGCTGCGATACCACTGTGACGACCCCGCTCTCCACAGGAAACATTCCCCACAGAAGTATAAACACGATGCCTTACAAGCTCCTTGAACCTCACATCACTGCGATCCTGATGCCAACTAAAATTCCTTACATAACTTTAAAATACACAATAACCTACAAATCCACAACTTCAAGTTACAATCCCAAAATACATAAAGCATTTATCCATACATTTAGGTTCCATAATACAAAAAGCCCTCAATATCCATAATTCAAAGTTCTCAAAAAACATTAAACCCAGAGTAAACCCAAACAGGGGGTACCTAACACTAAGGGTTGGTAACCTTCACTGGAATCTCATTTCATGGGGAAAAACAAATAGGAAAGGGTGAGCTAAAAAATACAGTGAGTTTCCAAAAATATCTTTGTCAGCCCCATTTTGGAAAAAAGGAAGGGGATGAGAACCCTGGATTTATTCCCGGGTTTTAGTTGAAAAGGCTTTTTTAGTTAAAAATGATTTTTTTTTTTTTGAAAAAAAAGAAATGGGTCATGGGACTACAAAAATCGACGATTTGGACCCAAAACAAAAGTCTAGAAAGGTTTTAGAAAAGTTTGGAATCGCCACTTGGTATGGGAGTTTAGGTGTACCAAGTCACCAAAAAATTTTAATTAATGAAAATAAACTAAGAAAACCCTTTTTTAGGCGACTCCAAGTCTTTGAAAACTAGAAAAGGTTAGGGGTCACGGTTGAGAAAGAAGGGAAGGCAAAGATGATGTTACTGGTACCTCTAAGGCATGCCTTCTAACCTAGCAAAGCTAGTTGCAAGATTTAGTTAAAAATTTCCTAATTCTAACTTTAAAATTTATCACATTTGATGTTATCTATATGGATGCAAAATCTAAACCTAATGTTGGGGTCGGAAGGCAAAATGTCTCCTTGAGGTTTGATTGGAATTGATTACATTAGTTGTGTCATCCAAATTTGATCCCCTCGAGGTCACAAAATGCAAATGATGAGACTGTGAACAACAGGAAAATAGGGTTTTCAAAGAAATGCAATTTTATAAAATCTCAAGGAAAAGAAATTGGATTTTGAAAAGATCAATTTTAAGTGCAAGAGAGAATTTGAATTTCCAAAAGATGCAATTTTGGAAAATGGATTTTGATTGAATTGCTAAACATGAAGAAGAAACTTGATTTTAAAGAATGATCTTGATAGAATTAAAATAATGCATATGTATGTCCTAAAGAGGGATAATGCAACATAATGGGTGCGGGGACTAAGTTAAGTGACTTTAATTCTTCCTTTTCATAGAAGGAAATAAAAGCGTGCTAAGGCTAGGAATACCGCTCTCTTCCTAATTCAAGGGTATGCTTAAATGCACTAATCTATTTTTTGACAAAACTAAATGAAGATGTTTAGCATACGGGATGGGAGAATGGTAACATGCAAAATGGAAAAAAAGAAACTCTAAAATTGAAAAGTGTGTGATATTTGTATCTAATGCATGAAGCGGACATTAAGGGGTCTAGCATTGACTAACCCTCGTTTAAAGTTCTCACTAACATTGGATTAGTGAAATCGAAGGAAAGGCGCACAACTAGCGTTGGACTAGTGTGGTGGCGATCAATACATTTAATAAACATGTAGACATGATAATAAAGCAAGTAAACACATAAAACACATAAACACACATAACACATAGGCATAATATCTAGATGCAAGACCCAGGAAAGCAAGTAAACACATAAACATGCAAGCATGCAAAATAAGCATATAAAACCTAATTACTATATTGGGGAACCTAAATACATTCTAAGGAAAAATTTGAATAATAATCTAACTATTACATTTTCTAGAATAAATACACTTTTTTACAAAATTAAACCTATCTATTACAACTTGGCATCAAGACCTCAAATGATTTACTCAAAAAAATTAAATTATGTAAATAAAGACTAGGCATGAATAAAACAAGGAAAATTTAATTTAAAACATGCAAGATCATGCAAAAAACACATAAGAGCACATAATAGGGAAGAAGTTACCATCCCTTGATGTGATGCCTTAATTGAATCCTTAAATGAGGAGAATGGTTATCTAAGACTCAATGTCAACAAAAGGGATCAAGGTACCAATTTAAAGGAAAAATCAATCAAAATTCAAAAAAAAGGTATCTAAACAGATTACGCAAGCAATATGGACAAGACTAGGAAATATGAATAATAGTAAGATTCGGAACAAAAGAAGCGGAAATAGCGACAAAGCGAGGAACAGAGGTTACGCGGAGTAAAGCGGACAGATCAGCATAGCGTCCCGTTACATGCAAAATGTAAAAAGTCAAGGAGGGAAACGAGCATTGTAATCAGCGTCTCTTCCATCTTCAAAATATGTCTCGAGAGGATTGCTTAATTTTCAAACAATAACATAAACAAAATTCTCAGAGGCAAGGGGATCTATTTAAAGCATTAGATATCATCATTCAGATCATGTCAAAACAAGCTAAAACGAAAAGGCCAAATCTTAAGTATCAACACATCAAATAGACAAAAAAAAGGGAAAGAAGCTGTCGGGCTAGAAGCGGAGTTGGCGAGTGGGCCTGCGTCTTCCAGCGTTAACCCCGCTTTCTTCACATCTTCAAATATTCAAGCGGCTTGGGCGATTCACTGTAATAAGCAGCGCAAAGCTCGCGTTCTTCTTCACATCTTCAAACATTGGAAGCGGATGTTCTGACGTAAAGCCGCTAGCGTTTCTTCACATCTTCAAAGCGTGAAGAACATTTTTCAGAAATTTTCAGAAATCACAACAAGATCAACAAAGCATCAAGCGTCGATTTTAACGTCGAACAAGACTATGAGCCTTACCAAGGCTTTATAAACACTAACATGCTCATATAACAACCAATAATCATCATCAAATGTCATAAAACTTAAAAAAAACATTTAAGACCTTGTTTCCACCAAAGGTCTGATTTCTATAATTTTCGACCGGAAAAAATAATAGATAGAGTAAAGGAAGACTACGATTGGAGGCTTGAGAAAGAACGAAAGGAATCACCAAAATTCAGAAATCTTCACTAAAAAAAGGAAACCCTAGTTTTATCTTTTCTCTCTTTTCTTTTCTCCTTGATTTTAATCGTTTCTCTCTTTTGCTCTCTCGACCTCCTCTTCTCTCTTTTTCTCTCGACTTCCGACCTCGTTGAGAAAATCTAACATGGGTGATTTATAGGCATTAAAACCTACAAGGGCTTGGATACTTTGAGGGTTTTCTTGGGTTAATCTTGATCATTGGATGCGTTTTATTTGTGTCTTAAGGATCAAGAGTGATTTGGGCATTAACTAAAACGATTACTTGATGCCAAAGACACAAAAAATACAGCTGGAAATGAGGAAGGAAAGGCTGAAAAAAGCAGCGTGGTAATTTTTTCAACTACATCGGTTCGGACTAGTTCATGAGACGGTCAAATGGCGGTTACGCGTTTGACTTCCTTTTCTTTTTTTTTTTTAAGAAAAACCTACAAAATAAGAAAGATGTGTTAGAATATTCAAAATAAATAACTAAACATTAATAGATAAAAACATAAGAAAACAATTGAAATAGTCAAAATTTGGTGTCTGACTTGCCCTCTTTATGCGAGTTTGAAGAAACTCTGAACAAACGTATTCATAAATGCTTACCTAGTTTCTGGTTATATCTGAACCATTGTAAACACAGGGATGTTAGATTGCCAATTTTCAAACTAAAAAAAACATAATGTGACCCAACTGGTATAGAGTTGCCTCACGATATCTCACCATGAGGGAATCAGGGTCAAAGCGTAGTTCAAATGCAAATGACTGTGATGAAATGAGTACTGAATTTTTTTTTTTTTTTGAAAATTTCAACAAAATGTAAAATTTTGAGAATGGGAGATATAGAAGGGTCGCGCGCAGTGGGCAAGCCGAGACTCACGAAATTTAAAATATCAAGAAGGGAGGTAGAAGGGTGCCGTGGGAGGTTGAGACTCTATGAGAATTTAAAATATCAAGAAGGGGAGATAAAGGGTGCAATGAGGCTGAAACTATGAGGGAAACTTCCATGAGGAATTTAAAATATCAAGAATGGGAGATAGGGTCGTGAGGAGGTTGAAGAACTCCTAAACAGAAATTTAAAATATCAAAAGGGGAGGTAGAAGGGTGCTGAGGTGAGGCTGAACTACTTTGAAATTAGAAGCGGGGATAGAAGAGGTGCCGAGACTCCATGCAGAATTTAAAATATCAAGAATGGGAGATAGAAGGGTGCCGGAGGGTTGGTTGAGACTTCACCATGAGAATTTAAAGTATCAAGAAGGATAGAAGGGTGTCCGTGAGGAACCTATCACCAACAAAAAGTAAGCGGAGGATAGAAGGGTACCCGTGAGGTTGAGAACTCAGAATTTAAAATATCAAGAATGGGAGATAGAAGGGTGCCGGCTGGAGACTCTCCAATTTAAAATATCAAGAATGGGAGGTAGAAGGGTGCCGTGACTGAGAACTCCCTGAGAATTTAATATATCAAGAAGAGGTAGAAGTGCCGGAGGTTGAAGAACTATGAGGAATTTAAAATATCAAGAAGGGATAGAAGGGTGTCCGTGAGGCTGAGGCAACAACAATAGAAATTAAGTGAAGCGGGGGATAGAAGGGTGCAGTGAAGAGGCAGAACAACAGAAATTTAAATTGAAGCGGGGATAGAAGGGTGGCGGAGGCTGACAAAGCAATTTATTTAATTGATTTTCAAATTTAGACTATTCGGTGGGATTGGACCCAACGAATGACTAGATGGGAAAGATACAAATATGCTAGGTCTAAGTGCAGGGTGGGATTAGACCCAAATCTAGATACTAGTGGGAGAGATGAAAACATAAATTGAAAGCAATTCAGATTACCGGACTTTTAAAAAATAAAACACAAGCTGTTCGAACATGGTAAATGTAAAATGCAAATATTGATGCACTCAGTGAAATGTTGCATTTCTGATTTTTGATTTTCTTGTTTTGAAAAGGAAGTGATTGATAGGAACTGTGACTTCTCTCCTTTTTTTTTCTTTTTTTTTCAGGAATTGATGGATTTTGGAAATTTGAAGAGTATAATTGAAACCTTTCCTTTCCAGGGTTGGAACAAATCCACATATGTTGCTATCCTCTTGATCTGCAAACCTTTTCCAGGAAAAATTAATTTTGAATGCATTATCCAAAATTGGAGAGCACTTCTCTCAAAACAAAATTGCCACAGTGTCAAATGGATCGTTAATCCTGCAGAGGTCATGAAATATTAACCAATTAGTCCATGGAAATTCAATATTTTCTCTTCTTTTTTTTTTGTTTTTTTTTGTTTTTTTTGTTTTGTTTTTTTTTTAATCACAAAGTGCAAATTCTCTTGGGATCACAACTGTTAGCCACTAAAATGACTAAAACGTATTAGAAACATGCGATAAATGCATTCATGAGATACTTATGTTCACGAAACATTGCTTGTACTCAAATGGCAGGAAGTATTCATCAAAAACAAGTTATGGGATTGAAATAAACCATGTGATATTGGAAATCCAAATCCTTATAAACCAGGCAAAACATTATTATGCAATTATTCAACTTGCATCAAGTACTCATAATATCAAGTAAAAGAGAGACAATTATACCTCAATGTTAACAATTCAAGCTTGATTTCTCACTTTCACCAAATTTTGCAATCAAACGACTCATATAGTCAATTCAAGCTTGCCTTTTCCACGGCTTTCTCAAATTTTCTTGCTAAAAGGTTCTTGAAACACATCTTCTTATTCAAATTGTAATAATGCCTTTTGGCTAAAATCAACACTTTTAGGTGAAGACTCGGTTACTCGACATATGCCTTCTTGCTCAAATAGTAAAATGTCTTTTGGAGAAATCAAACTTTTAGGTGAAGATTCCGGTTACTCAACATTTTACTTGTTGAGCTGCTTTGCATACTCGTAATTCAAGCACCGTTTACATAAAGTTAACATTTGTAGATGCTAAACCTCCGGTTACTTAGTACTAGAATCATTGGAGTAGAACTTTGGTTCTCACTTTCTTTTCTTTTCTTTTTTTTTTTTTCTTCTTTTTTTCTTTTTTAGCATATCAATTGAAAAGGATCATTTGCCAACTATATCAATCATTTTCTTGCAAAATCAATAAAGAAGAAATCTCATTTAATAGGAAAAAAACCTGAGGCATAATTTTCCCTATTTTACAAAACATACTTTCTAAAATGCCAATGTCTTAATCACATAACAATTATTTCTGAGTAAAATGAAAAATGGATTTTTCAAATCGCACGGGCTTTATTTCAAAAAGATGAAAGCAATTGCAACCAAAATTGGACATTTGTACCCTTTTTGAATCAAATTTCGAAGAGCAAATGAATTTGTGGGGCAAATGTGTAATTTAGATAAAATTTTTTTTTAGCACATATAAGCACATAAGAGCCAAATTTAAACAAATATATACATCCTGATGCAACAATTTGACCAAAAATATTTCTAACAGTTAAACCTATGTCTAAAAATCAGAACACAAGATCAAACATAAAAAGAGAAATAAAGCAAGAATGGAATAAACTGTAAATCAGGGGATGGGTTTGTCATTCTCCTCAAATCCACCATCACCTCCGGTGGCATTTGGGATAGGCGTCTCAGGAAGCGGAATGTCGAGGCATGCCACGTCTCAGAAAAAAGAATTTGTAAAGAACTGCGGGCTATAACCTCTAGTAGTGTGCGCATTATGAAACCCGTTTCAAATTTTTCCGAAAAGCACTTGTCCTTCCTCGATTTTGCAATTAATCAATCTTCAAAATGATTTAATCATACAATCTAAACATTTACTCAAAATAAAGCTAGCTTCCTTGATTAGACCGATTGGTCACTTGTCCCTGCTTCTCTGCAAAAGAAAAGAAATGGTGAAAAAATAATGATGACGCCGCCACCGTTCTACCCTTTTATCTCAAGCAAGCCCATAAACATGAGTTCTTGGACGTCGATGAGCAGTGTCAGCTGGATTCCTTTTGTTTTACCGGTGCAGATCTGTTTTGTCATTCCGCTTGCTTCTGAACCTATATCACCCATACCTTCATGGTAAACTAAGAGGATTGTCCTTTGATGAAAGTGCCCTTTTGATGAAAATATGTGCAAAAATTTGTGCGAAGGAAAAAATTTTATTTTAAAATAACATCATGACCATAGAATGAATGTTAAACATGACATTTTAAATCAATAAAAAAAACCAAACCAGGAAAACTATTTAAAACAAAAGCGTCGCTTGACCTTTGGATATCATCTCCTTGGAATTCTTACTGACAGGGAGTGCTTGATATAAGGTAAACCCGATAGCGTAATCACCGGCTTCCCTTGTCCATGAACTTTTCCTTTCTGCCTTGCATTTGCTCTTCAAAACTTGCCTTAGTACCCTGGTTCTTTTGAAGTTGGTGATAATGTAGTATAGTGAAATAGAGCGGACTTAAACCTAATTTTGTCAATTTAAACATGTTTGTTAAAATGGTGGCATCAATTGAGACAATCCCCCGACAAAATTCAGAGGAATGTATTTGCATCATTTGCCTTTGATTGAAAGTTCTTTTAGAAATTTTTGTAAAAGGTGGAGGTCTATAACACTAGACTTTTCTTGGGGGTTAAGTGTGGTGTAGGGCAAGTTTAAACTTGAATACAAATTTTTGTAAAAAAATTTGCCCCAGTTTAGTTTTAATCAAGGGTCTCTCTCTCTCTTCTTTTTTTAAATAAAATTGCCCAGTTTGGGGTTTGCGATTCTCAGGGGGTTTTGCTAAATAATTAACTATTTTTTTATAGGCTCAAATAAGAAAGCGGGGTTGAAGTGTTTAAACGTAAAGGAAAAGAATGTTGGCTTTTGGACCACCACTTTTGCGGCAATTTCTAAAGAAAACTTTGCTCAATCATATAAAAATCTTTTACATGTCTGAATTGATTAGTTGAGGAAAAATCTGTCCATCCATCTCCATGAGAACCAATGCTCCTCCAGTAGCACCTTTTGAATAATGAGCGACCTTGCCAATTGAGCGAATTTCCCCTTAGCCTCTTCTTGTATCGGAAGGATTCGTTTCAAAACCTTGTCCCCACTTGAACCTGCGAGGTCTAACTTTCTTGTTATAAGCAGAACCATCCTTTGCTGGTAACATTGCCCATGACAAATGGCATTCAACCTTCTTTCATCGATCAAAGACAGTTGCTCGTGACGTTGCTTGGTCCATTCAGCTTCTTCCAACTGAGCTTCCATTAGAATGCGCAAAGATGGGATTTCAACTTCAGCAGGTAATACCGCTTCCATCCCATACATGAGAGAGTAAGGTGTTGCCCCAGTAGAAGTTCGGATTGCAGTCCTATATGCCATCAAGGCAAAAGGTAACTTTTCATGCCAATCGCGGTGGGTTTCTGTCATTTTGCGGATGATCTTCTTCAAATTCTTATTTGCAGCTTCCACGGCTCCATTCATCTGAGGTCTATAAATAGCTGAATTTCGGTGTTTGATTTTGAACTGTTCACACAGACCGTTGACCATGTCGTTGTTGAGGTTCTTGGCATTATCCGTGATCAAAGTTTCTGGCACTCCAAAACGACAGATGATATTGTTTTTCATGAAATCTGCTACTACCTTCTTAGTCACGTGCTTGTAAGATGTAGCTTCCACCCATTTAGTGAAATATTCAATAGCCACTAGAATAAAACGGTGCCCATTCGAAGCAGGAGGATCAATAGCTCCAATTACGTCTATTCCCCACATCGAACATGGCCAAGGAGCGGTGGTACTATGCAGTTCTGTAGGAGGGGCATGTATAACATCACCATGCAATTGGCATTTGACACACTTTCGAACAAAATTTACACAGTCATGCTCCATAGTAAGCCAAAAATAACCCGTTCTCATGATCTTCTTAGCCAGCAAGTGCCCGTTCATGTGTGGCCCACAAACACCGCTATGTACTTCCTTCATCAGGTAATCAGCTTCTTCTTCATCAACACACCTCAAAAGTCCTAGGTCAGACGTTTTCTTGTAAAGCACCTCCCCATTTAAGAAAAACTTTGAAGATATCCGACGTAGAAAACCCTTCGCGGCTGGATGCCTCGATGTAGGATAAACTCACGGTTTTGATGAATTTCTTGATGTCATGGTACCAAGGGTGACCGGGAGTTCGCTCGTGACCGGGCAATGTGCGGAGCTTCTCTTGGAGTTGGATGCGTATAGGCTCGATCACTAGTTCATCGGATGTTGAATCCGAAGACAAAGTAGCGGCGTCGGCAAAGACATTGCGAGTCGCGAGGGGCGTGTCTAGCTCAACTCTAAACCTCTTGATCAGTCGAGTAAGCTGCGGTGATCTGGGTATGATCTTGAATCAGGTCTTGTTGGAGAGTTTGATGCGAAGTAAATGAATCTGAATACTATCAAATCTTTGATGTCCATATCTAATGCCATCTTTAATCCGAACATGCAAGCTTCATATTCAGCCATGTTTTTAGTACAAGGAAATTGTAGTTTAGTTGCGGCAGGATAATGCTTTTCCTCTAGCGACACAAGTACGGCCCCGATTCCGGCCCCTAAAGAATTTGAAGCACCGTCGAAAAATAACCTCCATCCTTGATATTGCTCATCCATATCTTCCCGGTGCGACAAACAAGATCTCTTCATCGGGAAAATAGGTGTGCAAGGGCTGGTAGTCATCTTCTATTGGGTTCTCTGCCAAGTGATCGGATTGGCTTGCCCTTTAATTGCCTTTTAGTGGTAATGACAATATTAAATTCAGATAACATCATCTACCACTTAGCCATGCGTCCTGTTGGCATGCGCTTCTCAACAAATACCGGGGTGGAATGGAAGATGAGATAATTGGTGTGTGATAATGTCTTAACTTTTGAGCTGCCCATGCTAAAGTACAACAACTCCTCTAGAAAAGAGTAGTTAGCTTCATAGGTGGTGAACTTTTACTCAAGTGGTAGATGGCTCTCTCCTTCTTTCCGATTCATCGTGTTGTCCCAAAACACACCTGACGGCTTCATCGAACGCACGGATAAATACATGGTCAGAGGCTTCCCCGGCGTTGGTGGTACTAGACTGGGGGATGAAACAAATAATTCTTGATCTTATCGAAGGCTTGTTGACAGTCTTCATTCCAGTCCATCGGTGCATTTTTCTTTAACAACTTGAACAGGGGTTCACACGTAGATGTTAGCTGTGCTATGAATCTACCAATGAAGTTGATCTTTCTTAGGAAGCTTTTCACATCCTTCTGGGTTTTAGGGGTTGGCATATCTCGGATCGCCTTAATCTTTGCTTGATCTATTTCTATACCTTTCTTGCTGACAATAAATCCTAGCAATTTACCAGCGGGAGCCCCAAAGGCACACTTTGTAGGATTCAACTTTAAATTGTACTTCCTTAATCGCTCAAACAGTTTTCTCAAATCAATCAAATGATCTTCAACCCTTTTGGACTTGATGATGATGTCATCAACATAAACCTCCATCTCCTTGTGAATCATATCATGGAGCAGGTGGTCATAGTTTGATAGGTAGCTCACGCATTTTTCAAACCAAAGGGCATGACTTCGGTAGCGAGAAAGTCCCAGGTGTGATGAAAGCGATCTTCTCGGTCATCCCTCGCCATCAAAATTTGATGATACCTAGCAAGCTTGATCTCCAAAGGATTCGATCTCATGTCGAGCAGTGTTGTCCAAAAGGATGTGAATGTTCGGTAGAGGGAAGTCATCTTTAGGGCTAGCTCTGTTCAAATCTCTGTAATCAACACACACCCGCACCTCTCCACTCTTCTTAGGAGCTGGACGGGATTTGAAAACCATATAGGGTAGTGTGATACCATGATAATCCTAGCATTCAGTTGCTTAACGATCTGTTCTTTTATTTTGAGACTCATGTCTGGTTTAAACTTGTGGGGCTTCTGTTTTACTAGTGACATATTTAGATCGGTAGGCAGTCTGTGGACCACAATGTCTGTAGAAATCCCTGGCATATCATCATAAGACCATGCGAACACATCTTGAAACAAAGTTAAGAACTCAATCATCTCTCTTCTTTGCTCCATGTTCAAGTGAATACTAACTTTGACTTCTTTAACCTCTGCCTTAGTTCCAATGTTAATGATTTCTGTTTCCTCTAAGTTCGGCCTGGGTTTTTCCTCATATTGTTCAAGCGTTTTTGAAATAGATTCATACTCATAATCTCGGTATCGCTTTCGTTTTGAATTTCAGATTCTAAAACTTCATATTCATGAGAGATATCGAGATTGTAGTCATCAAATTCCAAAGTGGTGATATCCAAAGGGTCAAATGATTTTATTTGAGGCCATCTGAAAAGAAACAAAATAAATGTGCGAAAGTAAAATAAGTGGAACATAACTGAATGACAAAAGAGAAATTCCATTTCATTTAGCAAAGAGCAAGATGACAGATAGTAACATGGAAGCATAATTAAAGGCATAATTTTAAACAAGCAAAAAATAAAATAACAAGTGCATTATTTTTGAAGACGTGATTGATATTAAGCATGATTCATTTCTAAGGACAATCCCCTCAGATTTACCGAAACCTCACGAGTCGGTGGCAGACAATGACCAATTTTGCATGGCCTCTTGAGGAATCAAAGGAAACTCCACATTTTCGCGGGATCGGTGTCAAGGGTAGCCTCGACAAGCGGTTGAGATAATCCGTCTCTATATTCTGTCGGACTTTCTTCTTCAACCTCGATATGATTACTCAGGCGAGGCGAGGGAATGCGTCTGAGGCGGGATGTAGATGTTGATCGCTTTCCTTCTCTCAGCTTGCTTTTGTGCCTTCATCTCCTTCTTATCCTTGGCGGTTGGATGAAACCGAGTTGAAAGTGTTCTTTTAGTTGGCACTTCAAGCTCTGAATTCCTTGCAAATTTTTTCCAAGGCCTTTTCCCATCTCAAATCCTCCTCTGATCATTTCTTTGGCCATCATTATACAAGCTCCAGTCAAAACATGATTGACGAGTGATTTACCATTGGGGACCCATCCTATAGAAACTATGTCGGCTGTATGGTGAGAGGAGACTAAGTTTCTCTTGACGCTTTCATCCTTGGATCCGAGGTTGACAACCATAGTGCAATCATTTTCGGCAAACACGGTGATTAGCTGGTCATTCATGGTGAACCTCGATGTCGATGAAGAGAGGAAGAACCGAAGTATGTATCCAAGGTCGCCCCAACAAAATATTGTGCGCTGGTGAAATCCATTACTTGACAAGCCACTTGAAATTGGGTAGGTCCTATCTCGAAACCGGGTCCACCTCTCCCATAGACTCCCTCGCTGCACCATCGAAGCCTCTTACTATAGTAGGCGGGGCGTAACTTGGTGTCGGACAACCCTAGTTTTACAAGCGTGTTCCACGGGCAAATGTTCAGTGCTGATCCATTGTCTACTAGTACTCTTGGCAGCAGCCTCCCATTGCAGCGCACAGATATGTATAAAGCCTTGTTATGCCCTATCCCTTCGACAGTCAGATCCTCGTCAGAGAAGTAGATGTGATTAGCGGCCAGCACGTTTTCAATGACATGTGAGAACTTCTCCATAGGGAGATCCTTAGGCACTTGAGCCTCATTCAAAATCTTGAGGAAGCTTCCTATAAAGTTCGGGCGTCAAAAGCGATTCAAGATGAAAATGCAATGCGGGCATCTTATCCAATTGTTCCACAATCTTGTACTCGTTTCGTTTCAACATTTTTAAAAAATTCAAAGTCTCGGTATCGGTCACAGGTGGCTTAGGCGGCATGGGACTCTCTCGACTAGTTTCTGGATTAGTAAGGACTCTACCAGACCTTGTGATGGCAGTCACCCTTTCCTCCATGTCCTTGTCTCCAAAATGCAGGGATGGTTCATTGTAGTTCCATGGCACTTCTTGCAAATTGTTGACAGGCATTTGTTCAGGGTATTCAAGTATGGCTGGCTCTGGCAATTCTAGAATGAAAGGTTTTTCAGCACTGCATGCCTCAGAGGGGTCCACCTCTATCACGAAAGGCATTTCTCTTCTTATAGACGGTTGATTAAACTTTCCTTCAAAGATATCTTCCATATTCGTGGCTAAGAACTCCTTAGCAGACAGAAGTTTCCTTTCTCTCAAATGATCCACCCATTACCTCACTTTCCTCTTTAATGCACTGAGTAGGGTCAACAAACTCTTCATCCACACTAATCACTCCAACGGTGTTTTTATGCTCCGGGAGAGGGTTTTTATTGACGTTCGGCCCTTGCTCATTCCTTCTTCTCAGAACTATGTCCCCAACGTCCATCATGTCTTGAATTTTATGCTTTAAAGCCCAACAATTAATCGTTGAATGTCCTGGACTTCCAGAATGGTAAGTGCAGACAGCATGGGGGTCGTACCCAAGAGAGAGTCCTCGGGGATATAATTTGGGAAGGACGGTGCGATTTTCCATGACTTTCAAGCTCTACTGGTCAATGGGGCGTGAGATGGTGAAAGTTCAAAGGTTTTCTGATTTTGCATTTCATTATGCTCTTGTCAAAAGAATTTTAGACGGATTTTAGTGGGGACAAGTCTAGGAGCATAGTTTGGGGGGTGGGAGATAGGTTGGGAAATTGAAAACAAAGGTGGGAATTCAAATGAATAGGTCGGGGGTGAGGCATTTGGGTGGCAGTGTGATAAACAGGGTGATGGTAGGGATAAGAGGAGTATGAGCTTGAAGGCCCTGGTTGGGTTACTCCGGACTTTGGGCACGAAGGTGGGCTCGATCCCACACAAAGCGACTTCCCCTTCTTTCTTTTAAGCGGAGTTTCCTCCCACGCCATTACTGCCTTTGCAATGCTTCCAATTGCTTTGTTTGAGGAGGTCACATTAACAATTTTTCCAACTTTAACAAATTCATCATTACTCCAACTTGTTGACAATTGTAGCAAAAGAACTCCCAGTCATTCGAAAAATCTCCTCAAAATAAGGCGGATCATGAGCCTTAATGAAAGTACGTACAATCTCCTCTTCTGTCATGGGAGGCTCAACTTTAGCGACCCTTTCTCGCAGCATATGACTTGTGATCTTCGAGGGGCCTTCTCTTGGTCCCCTCAAGCGTGGTTCACTGGTGCTAGTTCACAATTGTATTCTATCTTGTTTCACAAAAAGCGTCGACAAATCAACCAAAATTAATTTCACTCGACTTTGGGTGAATACCAATCCAAAGCATCCCCCTCCAAACTCTCAGGGAACAGACGCATGGGCAAGTTCTCATTATCTATTGGTTTACCAAGTTTGTTGGCAAACATCTTAAGGTGCGTCTTGGGGTTACCGGTTCCATCATACTTGCTGAACTTGGGGGTTTTGAAACCCATGGGCAGCTGCACGTCAGGAAATAGGCAAAGGTCGTCATAGTCCAGACCACCATACCGGTTTAGGCCCTAATTTTTCCTTATGAACTCATCGAATTTATCCAGCCTTTTCTGCAAATCTTTGTCAACCGGTGCAATAAGGTCATCCACCGCTGGTTTTCCTTGGGAAGTCAGATCCCACACAAATGGTTCGATGGTATGATATTGAGGCTCTGGAGCATAAGGAGGCATGTTTAGATGTCGAGATTGAGTATGAGGGTTTGTCTTTTGGTTGGGCTTAGTAGGATGTAATTGGGATGGGAATGTGGAAGATTGGTGTTGTGATGAGAAAAGGTAACATCATTATGGGTTAGAAGTAGGTGGGACAAAGTAGTTTGAACATTGGTCAGGAAGGGGAGTTGACTATCTGTCACAGGGGGGTTGCTAACAACGGGTCCATGTTCATTCGAGAACCTCCTCTATTGTTATTTGCCACCAAGATCAATTACATGCTGCAGCCATCTCGGCCTTCGTCTCATTAAACCTTCCCAATACTTCACTAAGCGAGCTCCCAAAGCAGCGAGTCGGTGAAATGACCAAACATTCCTATCAGAGCTTTGGTCGCGAACTCATGATTACGGGCTGCTTTGAGCTTTTGCTTTAGATCGGTAATGATGGGGTTTAGCATAAAGCTATTTTAAAAGTACCTGAGTGGGAAAAGAAACACACTTTAGAAGCTTATTTCCAAAGGGGAGCTGCGGAGATTTATTTAAAAGAAAAAAAGGAAAAAAACGAAGTTAGTGATTGCTTATATAATTGGGATGCATGTCCTAGAGAGCCCTTTTGTGCCAAGGGTAGGCCTAGCATGATGCAATACTTTCAAGGTGGGACCGTTCATCAAACTGAAATTGGACACTTGTGAAAATGATGAAAAAGTTCTTCATTAGCAAATTCTAAACTTCATAGTCTACATCATCTCTTGAAGGCGTTCTTGTACAAAACCATTGAATTTTTTCAGCCTATCTATTACAGCATCTTTTGGTTCTTTAGAGTAGGGGTTCCTCATGCGCTCAACTTGGTCATATAGTTCAGCATATTTCCGTTTCAAGTCTTGGTTCTTTTCTTGCATCTCCTCATACATCTTCTTGTTCTTGTCTGCCAAATCCTTGTTTGCTTGCAGTTGCTTCAATTATGCGTTCTCTCTATCCTTTGCCTCAATGATTGCCATCGGTCTCTTGACTTCATTGATCTGCCTTGCGGTTGTCTTCCATCCGCGACTTCTAAGCCGGTCTTCATCTTGAGGTGTGACGAGCCAACTGTTTATGCTGTGGAATGTAAATAATATCCTTGTCCTTTGACAACGTTCCCCATGCTTGCGTGATCGGTATCTTCATTGGAATTTCGGCCGGGCAGACTCCCTTGTCAAAAATGATGGTGAAGTTGGTCAAATCGGGTAGAGGCGGTAATCCTTGAGCAGCGTCCCAAGCTGTCTCAAAATCTCTTTGGAGTGTAGCTCATAATGCCTTGAGTTCCTAACAACGGTATAAAATCGGAGAATTTGGTGCGAAGAGCCGGATCGAGGCAGTCCGTCCAGTCTAATACCCATCTAATCTTGTGATCTGGTAGTGTATTCAAAAAGTCCACCCATTCGGAAGCATTTCTTGGTAGATTATTCCTATCCACCCTCTTGTAATGAGTGATCAGCCAATTGTATCCCACTAGAGGCACACTATTAGGAGCGGGCAGTTGTCTTTTGAAATGCTCCATAGCCCACATGTGCAGAATTCGGTTCGATCCATGGAGGAATTTCACCCCCTTTTGGCAATTTGTACAAGCTACGAAGATGTCTGCTATCACGGTCGGTACTATAGAGCCTCGTCGATTTCCAATCCCATAGAACAGGTCATTCATAATCTTGGTGATCTTAAAACCAATTTTTCCATCTCTTCTTGGAAATAAATAGATCCCCGCCATGACAAATCCATATACCCACGGTCTTTTGTGCTCCCAGACAGCTTTGGAATTGAACGAAAAATCTTTGGCATATTTGTCGAATCCATCTCTTATAGTAAACCTATCAAACAAAACCTCACATCTATACTCGTCGACCCTAGTACCGCGACTCCTTTAATCCGGTGAAACGAACTTCGACCTTTCCAGTAGCGGGGAATATCACTGCGGTACCTCTCTTGCGATAAGTTAAGAAGACCAGATACCTCCTCAATGGTCATAGTAAATTCTTTATTTCCTATCTTAAAATTTGAACGACTAGGGTCCTATAGTTGGATTAGAGCCTCTACCAAATACCCATCGACTCTATGTCCTTAAAATCCCAATTGGTCGAGATAGGTCCCCACTTGATTGATCTACTGGTGAGAGAAGTCCGGGCCATAATTGAATTTCCACTTTGGGCTGCTAGCGGTTGCTTGATCGTCGGGTCTATCCATCGAATCGCGTCAAGCTGGGTCAAATACCTTACCACAGCCCCACCTATCCGGTTTTACTTGAAATTTAGCGTGAATCTCATATAGGGTTACGTTACCAGGAGAATATGAGGTGGGCGAATCCTGTAATGGGATTCCCCTATCGGCATTCCCTCATGGCATGCATGATGCGTTTATTAACACAAGTAAAGGTGCAAAATGAAACATGGCCTATAGGAGCCCCATTTGAATGCCGGGGTAAGCCTAAAAGTGATATTCAATTACAACTTAAATGCAATAGATATAAATTCAAACGTGCAATAGCCTATCTAGAAGGATGGCTTGTCTTAAAAGAGTGCCAAGACTCTTATTTTCTAGAGTTTGTGAAATGTAAGAAAGGGAAGACACAAAAGGTTAGTTTAATGAGCAGATATCACATAACACGTTGGAGCAACAAATTGCACAAAAATAAAAAGGGGTGGAATCCCTCCTCTAGTGTCTAGTGATCCTTAATAGGGTAAGATGGGCTCTACCCTAGGTAATTCTAATATTGATGCATGAGGTTGAGCTCACTAATGCATCTAGACTTGACAAAGGTTCTGACCTCCCAAACCTTGGACCAAAGGCAAAAGGTCATCAATCCGGATGCCTCAAGTGGGTGGTTCAGTGATCCCCAGACATTACTACGTTACGCGTGGGTACTTGCCACATGTCCAAGTGGATCAATCCTAATCCTAATAGGGAAGAGTGGCGTGACAAGCCACTAAAGTAAAAAAAAAGTAGGGTCAAAGTAAAATACATATGCACGTATGAAAGTGATTACCTTTGAGAGGAGGGATTCAAATACCAAAACATTCTCGAGACTCTAGGGTAGATGCACACCCACACCCAAAATGCAAGGCGCGGTACAAGTAAATATCAATACAAATAAATAAACCAATAATTCATTCATCATGTGTAGCGATGTGTAAAGTGATTGCAGGGAAAAATCCTAAAAAAAAAGGAAAAGAAAAAAAGGAATGCAACCTAAAACATCCAAATGTGATATATAAGAAAGTTAGAAAAAAGAAATAATCAACTAAATCAAGTGCTCGGACCCTCTTAGGAAAATCCCCAGTGGAGTCGCCAAGCTGTCGCCCATTTTTTTGGAAAAGGGAAGAGAGGATGAGAACCCTCGTCGTTTCGGGTTTTTAGTTGAAAAAAGGCTTTTTAGTTAAAAAATGATTTTTGAAAAAAAGGAAATGGGTCATGGGACTACAAAAATGCGACGATTTGGACCCAAAAACAAAAGTCTAGAAAAGCGTTTTTAGAAAAGTTTGGAGTCGCCACTTGGTATGGAGTTTAGGTGTACCAAGTCACCAAAAAAATTTTAATTAATGAAAATAAACTAAGAAAACCCTTTTTTAGATGACTCCAGGTCTTTGAAAAACTAGAGAAAAGGTTGGGGTCCGCGGTTGAAAGAAGGGAAGGCAAAGATTCGATGTTACTCGTCTCTAAGGCACCCTTCTAACCTAGCCAAAGCTAGTTGCAAGATTTAGTTAAAAATTTCCTAATTCTAACTTTAAAATTTATCACATTTGGATGTTATCTATATGGATGGATGCAAAACCTAAACCTAATGTTGGGTCGGGAAGGGGCAAAATGTCTCCTTGAGATTTGATTAGAATTGATCACATTAGTTGTGTCATCCAAATTTAATCCCTCGAGGAGGTCACGAAAAATGCAAATGATGAGACTCGAACAAACAGGAAAATAGGGTTTTCAAAAGAAATGCAATTTTATAAAATCTCAAGGGAAAAGAAATTGGATTTTTGAAAAGATCAATTTTAAGTGCAAAGAGGAACTTGAATTTCCAAAAGATGCAATTTTAAGGAAAATGGATTTTGATTGAATTGCTAAACATGAAGAAGAAACTTGATTTTAAAGAATGATCTTGATAGAATTCAAAATAATGCATATGTATGTCCTAAAGAGGGATAATGCAACATAATGGGTGCGGGGGACTAAGTTCGTGACTTTAATTCTTCCTTTTCATAGAAGGAAATAAAAGCATGCTAAGGCTAGGAAGCCATACTCGCTCTCTTCTCTAATTCAAAGGGTAACGCCTTAAATGCACTAATATATTTTTTGACAAAAAAGAAAACTAAATGAGATGTTTTGCATACGGGATGGGAGAATAGTAACATGCAAAAATGGAAAAAGAAACTCTAAAAGTGAAAAGTGTGTGATATTTGTATCTAATGCATGGACGGCATTAAGGGTCTAGCATTGGACTAGCCCTCGTTTAAAAGTTCACACTAACATTGGATTAGTGAGAAATCGAAAGGAAAGGCCACAACTAGCGTTGGACTAGTGTGGTGACGTCAATACATTTACACAATAAACATGTAGACATGATAATAAAGCAAGTAAACACATAAAACACATAAACACATAACACAAAGGCATAATATCTAGATGCAAGACCCTAGGAAAGCAAGTAAACACATAAACATGCAAGCATGCAAAATAAGCATATAAAACCTAATTACTACATTGGGGGAACCTAAATACATTCTAAGAAAAAAATTCGGAATAATAATCTAACTATTACATTTTCTAGAATAAATACACTTTTTGCAAAATTAAACCTATCTATTACAACTTGGCATCCAAGGCCTTCAAATGATTTACTCAAAAATTAAATGACGTAAATAAAGACTAGGCATGAATAAAAGCAAAGGAAAATTTAATTTAAAACATGCAAGATCATGCAAAAACACATAAGAGCACATAATAGGGAAAAGAAGTTACCATCCCTTGATGTGATGCCTTAATTGAATCCTTAAATGAGGCGAATGGTTATCTAAGACTTAATGTCAACAAAATGGATCAAGGTACCAATTTAAAGGAAAAATCAATCAAAAATTCAAAGAAAAGGTATCTAAACAGATTCTGCAAGCAATATGGACAAGACTAGGAAATATGAATAATAGAGTAAGATTCTGGAACAAAAGAGCAGGAAATAGCGACAAAGCGAGGAGCGAGAGGTTAGCGAGGTAGAAAGCAGACGGATCAGCAACAACGTCCGCGTTACATGCAAAATGTAAAGTCCAGAGGAAGCGAGGAAAGCGGACTCGCATAACTGTCGCGTCTCTTCCCATCTTCAAAATATCGGAAGATTGCTTCCGGTTTTCGAACAATAACATAAACAAAATCAAGGGGATCTATTTAAAGCATTAAACATCATCATTCAGATCATGTCAAAACAGGCTAAAACCGAAAAAGGCCAAATCTTAAGCATCAACACATCAAATAGACAAAAAAAGGGGAAAGAGAAGAACTTTCAGGCTAGAAATGTGGGAAGTTACGCGGATTGGCCTGCGTAACAACCCCGCGTTTCTTCACATCTTCAAATATTCAGCGAACGCGGGCGTTACGAACAAGCGCAAGCAGCGTTTCTTCACATCTTCAAACATTCGAGGAAGCGGATCGTTAGCGACGTAATCAGCAAGTAGTAGCGTTTCTTCACATCTTCAAAACGTGAAGAACATTTTTCCAGAAATTTTTCAGAAATCACAACAAGATCAACACAGAAGTATCAAATGTCTGATTTTAAACGTCAGAACAAGACTATGAGCCTTACCAAGGCTTTGTAAACACAACATGCTCATATAACAACCAATAATCATCATCAAATGTCATAAAACTTAAAAAAACACATTTAAGACCTTGGTTCCACCAAAAGGTCTGATTTCTAGCAATTTTTGACCAGAAAAAATAATAGATAGAGTAAAGGAAGACTACCTGATTCGGAGGCTTGAGAAGAACGAAAAGGAATCACCAAAATTCCAGAAATCTTCACTAAAAAAAGGAAACCCTAGTTTTTATCTTTTCTCACTTTTTCTTTTTTCTCTTTGATTTTCAATCGTTTTTCTCTCTTTTTGCTTTCTCTCAGCCTCCCTCTTATCTCTTTTTCTCTCAGCTTCCAGCCTCCCTTTTAGAAAACCCTAACATGGGTGATTTATACGCATTAAAACCTACAACCAAGGGCTTGGATACTTTGAGGGTTTTCTTGGGTTAATCTTGATCATTGGATGCGTTTTATTTGTGTCTTAAGGATCAAGGGTGATTTGGGTATTAACTAAAACGATTACTTGATGCCAAAGACACAAAAAATACAGCTGGAAATGAGGAAGGAAAGGTCAGAAAAAAACGCGCGCGTAATTTTTTTCACTTCTGATCAGGTTACGCGGACTAGTTCCGCGGACAGATCCGCGTAACTGGTCCGCGTTTTGACTTCCTTTTTTCTTTTCTTTTTTTTTAAAGAAAAACCTACAAAATAAGAAAGATGTGTTAGAATATTCAAAAATAAACAACTAAACATTAATAGATAAAAACATAAGAAAACAATTGAAATAGTCAAAATTTGGTGTCTACACATGCAGAACACATAACACATATGAAACTTCACTTCACTTGAATGTAGACATAAACAATTAAAGAAAGCAATTAGCACTACAAAGGTAGGATACGGTAGTCCTCAGGGGCTAAGGTCCTCGCAACTTGATCACGATCTCCGTAGTTGACACTCCGTCAACTTTCACAGGTACAATCCATGTAGAACTCCACTTACTCCTTACTCCACTAAACCCCACCAGGCCCGACTCCAAACACATCACATCACATCACATTTTATCACTGATTTATTGTTCATCTCCGAGACAAGTCCACATGTCAAGTCTCGAGTATATATGTATCACATCGCATCACATCACATCACATCACATAGTTTGTGTTTTGTTCTTTATAATGGACAAGTGCTTATACCAAGTTCACAGCACACATCTCATCACATAGTAGTCCTATGGCTCGTCACTTTCTCTTCGGCCTAGGCCTAGCCTACAGCTCGAATCGAATGACTTGCCAATAGGTATCGGGAAATCCCGAAGTTTCATACACACGTAAACCACATCACATCACATATTCTCAATTCACATTAAAACATTCTTACAAATTTTCCACTCAAACATAGGTAAGTGCGATAAAGTACACACTACCTCATTTGATGGTTTGCTAAACCAGGTTTTCACATCAAATCACATAACTAAATACAAATCTCATCTACTTCACATAGTCACATAACAAGCATGGAAACTCACCAAAATAATAGGGTTCGGCTTCCACGTTAGGGTCAAATTCACTTCCTTGCATACCCCCTAAACAAATGAAAACAGTGGTTGAGATTCATTTCCCCACTCATTAACTAAAATTATTCACTTTCATTTCTTGGTTTCAATCACTAGTTTTCCCCACTTCCCTCAAGGAAAAACATTCATTTCACTTAGCAATATGTCTCACTAGGTCTTTTGAAATTCACTATATCATTTCAAATACAACACGCCACCATGTACTCCCAAACCATCACTTTTCAAATCCTTTTTATTATAGAATTTAGGTGAGGTCTCATACCTCAAAATCACTTGTTTCACAATTATTCAACAATTGCTCTTATTCAAAGCTTTAACACAAGTTTAAACAATTCTTATCAAGTCTTTACATTCAAAATTCATAGAAATTAACCACAATATTGTGAAAACCCTCGAGTCCTTCAATTCAATACTTTTTTTATCCAAAAGTTTATGAAAAGCTTCACTTTTCATCATTTAAAATCCAAGAGCTCACTCTACTCAAACATACATTCGCAGATGAACATAACACGTATATTCCTAGCCAAAATCTCTTCAAGAAAAATCACAAAATCTCGAAATCAAATAGTAAAATCACCAAGCATGGGTTCGGCCATCTCATACACTTTCCTTCAAAATTTTCAACAACAAAAACCTACTTCCTAACCATATCATGACTAGTTTCACGAATATCAATCAAATCCACAATCAGGTCCTCCAGTCCGCTACCTATGTTGGGATTTCAAGAGCCCAACTTCATCATTTCAAATATAATCATTTCTACCGATGTAAACCATGGATCTATGATATTTAACATTAATAAAGCTACATCTAGTAGTTTTGAAGTTTATACCTTTGGATCTATCAAGATCCAACAAGATCAAAGAAGATCTTGTGAGTTCCTCTTCCAAAGAATGCTTCCAAGCCTAGCAAACTCCAAAAGCTTCTACCTTTGCCCTTGATCCACTAGCTTTGTTAGTGATTTCCCACAAAAACTTCAAGAACAAGAACAATACACACCCACAAGCTTTTCTTTCTCTTCTTTTCCTCTCTTTTTCTCCCTCAAGTTTCGGACCAGCCCCCTCTCTCTCTTCCCTCTCTCATGGCTGCAAGAATGAAGAGGATGAAGGTCTTCAATGGTGGCTTGAAGCTCCAAGGAAGAAAGGAAGAAGAAAGGAAGAAGTAAAGCAATTTTCTCTCTTTCTCTCCCTTCTTGTTGCTCTCGGCCTCTCTCTCTCTATTCTCTCCAAATTGCAGCTGCAAATGAAACCTCAAGGAACCAAAAGTCAAGACTTAAAGGGGGACAAAAAGGTAGCAAATCCTTGTTTTAAGGAAAAGTGACTTTTGGTTGCTTTATGTCGCGTTGAGCGCGACAGTCTAACTTACACTGTTTTACTTCATTCCAACACTATCTAATCTTAATAATATCTCCATAATATCACTACATATGCTCGAATTCAATTCCAAGTCACTATTCACACTTCGGAACAAAATTTAACGCTTAACTCGGCCGAAACTACACACCGGCAAATAATTCGTATAAAATTCTCTAAATTTGAAGATATTCACTTTAAACACAAATTCACTCATATTTCAATGAATAAACACAATATAAATGATAGTTTGTATTTTTAAAAATAAAATCTGAATTTTGAGGCCCTCACATCATCGACTAAAGCCCTAACCTTTTTTAGCAGAAAAAATTGATTTTTTAGTTTTGAGTTTTGGGTTTTTCTCAATTAATCTACTGCTGGTTAAAAGTTTCATCGACTTTACTTCTTTTTGTTACTACCCCAAAATTGAAGTACCCGAAATACCCTACTTAGCTGCTCGATTAGCTGGTTCATTAGGTTTAAACGGTGAAGCTGCCGCAGCATTCCTCAATTGGAACCGAAATATAAGTTTAGGGATGCAATTGGCCAAAAATGAATATAAAGGACTAAATCCGCACAGGAAAAAGTTTTGGGTCTAAATTGACCATTTTTCCTATTTTTAATATCTATGTCACTGACCCGAACCCAAAGGGTTGGTCCAACGACTTTTGGATTGAAACCTACTAGTCCAATAGCCTATTAAGCTAAAACTATGGGTCAAAAATGGTTAACCCAAAATAGTTAGTAGCCCATTGAACCTAGGCTAATAAACCAAAGCTTTTTCTCTTCATTCAACCAATGTGGGACAAAATCTATACGTATCACATTTATCCCCACTTAAGAACTATGTGTCCTCGTAAAGTTTATCAAAGTCAGAATCCAAACTATCCACTTGGTCATACTTGAACTCTGGAGGTGGCCTCCATATATGGCACGTGGTTCCTTGCACTTCCTATGCTCGGACTTTGGAAGTGGCCCCTGTATGTGGCATTCAATTTCTTGCACTCTCTTGCATAGTTGGACTTCCAATACACTAGCCCACGCTCAGTCTGCAGAGAGACCACACGAATTCTACTCTGATACCATTATGTCACGTCCTGGATTTGCAAGCCCAAGATGTTACTCGAGTCTCAAAAGTTAAGTCCAACTTGGGATATTCATTTTGGACTAGTAAAAATAAAATTCAAATAGTTGGACTTGACTACAGAGACTCAAGTCATCTATTAGACCTGTGAGTCAGGAGCGTAACATTAAAATGTGATACCCAAATACTTTTCTCACATCAGTTGAATGAAGAGAAAAAATTTATGGTTTATTAGCCTAAGTTCAATGAGTTACTAACAACTTTGGATTAATCATTTTGAATCCATAGTGTCGTCTCGAAAGGGTATTGGGACAATGGATTTCAGTCTAAAAACTATTGGGCCACTCCTTTGGACCCTGATCGTGACAATCTAATTCCTTTTTTATTTTTTTAGTTTTTTTCTTCTCTCCCTCTCTTCCATGATCTACCTAATAGCAGCAATCTATAGATAATTTACAATTACTCATGGAACTTCTATTCTACAACCATTCTAAGTGACTATCAGGTCACGATTAAAACCCATCATACATCACCTTACCTCCAGCTTCTCCCTTTGCCGCGTTGTTCGATGACAACATCTCATTCCCTTTTTCTTTCCCTCTCATCCTCCTCGACCTTTCTTTGTCTAATTTTGAGATTTCTC
The DNA here is from genome assembly GCA_013103745.1 of Gardenia jasminoides. Classification (NCBI taxonomy): domain Eukaryota; kingdom Viridiplantae; phylum Streptophyta; class Magnoliopsida; order Gentianales; family Rubiaceae; genus Gardenia; species Gardenia jasminoides. Next base: position 776,261 of record CM023104.1, on the reverse strand, counting down.
TTAGTCCCGCCAACTCCATCTCATGCAGCCAAGTCTGACAGTGGTGGAGAAAGGGTAGAAAGCAGGCTGCTATGGAGGTCTACAGTGCAGGAGATGAAAGGGATTAGCAGAGATGAAGCGATGGCCTCATATGGGGAGGAAAGGTAGGAGAGGTGGTCAATTATTAAGAGAAGACGAAGCTGCAGTAGCAGGGAAGGGAGAAGGAGATTCTTTAGGAATTAGGAGAAAAAACAAAACTATGATTAAAAAAAATATTGATTTGAAACCAAATTTGACAATTCACATAACCCCTCAAGTTGTTAAATTTTTAGAAATCATTTCAAGATCTTAAATCCCAAACCTATAATCCAAGCACCGAGAATCACACCTTCATTCCAAACGTGATTCCCAAACCCTTGTACCAAGCATGCAGAGTAATGGAAGGCAGACTTGGATAATACAAACTTTCTGTTTCTATGTGAATAAAATTTGGACTTAATGATATTAGTCGACTCCAAATGTACCATGATAATTTTTGAAAAATGACTTTTTCACATTTTAGCCAAAATTAGTTGAATTGTACATTCTGTAGAATGATTGAAGAAATATGAAAAGTTCAAGTAAGACAATATAAAGAGAGAACGGAGTCAGGATTTATGAACCAACATAACCTATCATATCATACGGATAGCTTAGTTCTAATAGGAATTTTATCTGCTAGAATTTTAAAAGGAAAAGTATTAAGCCAAACCCTGAAAGAAACTATGACCAACTCACCAGGCAACAACTTCCTGATTTTGCAGAATCTAGATTCATTCTGGCAGAGAGGTTCGATCTATAAGCAAGAAAACCTTCTGCAACCACTAACGGACCTAGGTGGGGGTTGGTGGGGGCTTAAGCCCCCACCAAGCCGCCGGAAAACCCCCCTATATATAGGGGGTTCCTGCTGCACCAGCCCCCACTTGGGTTGGATTGCTGCTGCTGTGCTGCACGCCTGCACTAGACCCGTATGAAGATTGAAGAAGACGATGTTGGATGCTTCAATTTTTTTTCCCTTTAAAGATAAAAATGGAACGACGTCGTTTTGCCTATGTGAAGCGAAAAAAAAAAATAAAAATCAGATGAAGCCCTAAAAGGGCTTCATCGACTTTCTTAAGCAAATCAGGAGGAGCAGCAGCAAGCAGGAGCAGCAGCAAGCGTGAAGCCAAGCCTCCATCCAAGACAAAGTCCTCCAGCCATCCGGTCCAGCGGTCCAACCTCCAAGGCAGCTCCACTTCTCCCGGCTCCAACTTCTCTCCCACTTCATTCAAGCCTCCAAGCTCCAAGTCCCCAAGACAAAGTTTTAGGTTAGTTTTTCAATTTAAAACTTTAAATTACAATCTTCATCTTTATATTTTTGTTAATTACATGTTTGATGTTTAAATTAGTTTTGAATTTTGAGTATCTTGATATTAATTTTGATTAAGATTAATTTTTATTTATTTTATGTTAATGTAATTTAAGAATTTGAAAGATTACATTAAGAAATTTATGGATATTAAATTTAAATTAGAAATTAGTTTAGAAATTGTATAGATTTTAGATTGTATTTAGTTGTAAGATTCAAGTACCTTATACTATTAGATTGTATTTAGATGTAAGATTGTATTTAGTTGTAAGATTCAAGTACCTCATACATTTTAATAGCTCAATTATTTATAATTTTATTGAATTTAATCTCAATTATTTAATTGTGATTTGTGACAGAAAATGGAGAGATTCTTTAAACCTAAACGAATCCGTAGTGGTGAATCTTCAAATGAGCCTAATATTAGTGAACCAGTTCAAAATCAATCTCGTGTGAAATTGAATTTAGATGATATTGTCAGTGATCCGGTATTACGAAAACCAATTGAGAAATTTGATATTTTTCTTCAAGACCATGTCCGAAGAGAGTATTTGACTAGGGGACCTTGCCAACCGATTGGCCATATGTATCCAAAAACATCATTTGGTAAACAACATAGAAGTTTTCAAGATGTTTGGTATAAAAAGTTTGTATGGTTAGAGTATAGCATATCACAAGATGTGGCGTTTTGCTTTTGGTGCTTTCTTTTCAAAACACAAAATAAGGGAGGTCGATATGCAGAGGATGCCTTTACAAAAATGATTATTTATATCCTGAAGACTTCTCAAGTAATGATTATTTATATCTTGAGTCTCAACTTCGAAATTATATTTATAATGTGCGACGAGATCCCCAATTTTTAGAAGTTGGAGATTTTGGAAGTCTTGCTCAACAAATGGTTACAACTGGTAAAAGTACAGCTTTTCCATTGGTTTATCGTCTGATCGAGTTGGCATTAGTTTTACCATTTACATTGAAAGAGTATTTTCTGCAATGAATATTGTGAAGACTGATTTGCGTAACAAAATGGGAGACCAGTGGATGAATGACTGTCTGATTGTATACATCGAGAAGGATATTTTTGCAACAATTGAAAATGAGCAAATATTCCAGCGTTTTCAACGGATGAAGACTCGTAGAATGCAATTGCCTCCCCTTTGTCATTCAAGTGCAACAAATACCACTACTTCAAGTGTTAATCAATAACAAATTTTTAGGTATGTATAATTATATGTTTTTATTGTTTTTATAATTATTGCTTCAAAATTTTACTTATTAAATATATTTATTTCATCACAAAAAAAAAATTAAATGTAGTTTAGCCACCACCAAAATATATTTCTGGGTCCGTCCCTGTCTGCAACATGAATCTAGAGAAAAGAAAATGGAACACTTGTAAATCCTTTAACCTGCTGATCCCCCGGTGGCCTGGGCCCAAAATCGCAAACACACACACACACACACAGTGCTAACATGAGCAAGTCAAATTGGTTATGGTTTTAGATACAAAGACGGAATGCAAAGAAAAAAATTGATACTTCCAAAAACAGTTTTTGGCAAACAGACAACTCATGAAAGTTCTGACAATACTCAGAATTCCAGATACACATAGCTAGGTCTCATATAGTAGTAGGAGTTGGATAGTATTACCACTTCAGTTCATTCTCAGAGAAATTTCCAAGTTTGTGATGAAATTTAAATTTTTTCTTCTGTTAGGGGGTGGTTTCATTTGTCAAATGCGATTTCTTGTTGAATTTTCTGAATTAATAATAAAAAAAAGCTTTAGACCTCGCATTTGATAGTTGCGAGTTCTGATCTTGCATTTGTCAAATGCGAGGTTGAATTTTCTGAATTATAAAAAAAAAAAGCTTTAGACCTCACATTTGACAGTTGCGAGGTTTGACCTCGCATTTGTCAAATACGAGGTCTGACTTGTTTTCTCATTTATAAAATGTGTCTGGCACTTCCCATTTCTGAAATGGTGTTTGATTCTCTCTCTTTGTACTTTTTTTTTTATATAACTAACTAGGCCATTTTTGTTTTAGTTTTGAGTGTAGGTATTAAACGAATTTTTATAATAAATTTTTGTGTTATTAAATGATTGGTAAAACTAGGAGTATACCGCACAGTGCATAGTATAATTTTCAAACTTGCACAGAAATATCCAATTATTTAAATTCAAATATTAAGTATGAAAAGTTACATAAGCGTGCACCAAAATCTTTACAGTTATGTTTTTATAATTTTATTTAGCACTGAAAATAAGTAATTTGTTAAGAAAATGCAAGACAATACAATAAGTAAATAATTGAGATCATTAAGATGTTTCTTGTATTCACATAAAAATAGAATAAGAAGATGCAAATTAATTAAAGATGAATTCATAATTTTGTTTGTAAACTTTAACTAAATTGATTCGGATAATCATATATTTGTCCTAAAAATAAAAGAAATTAAAGCAGACAAAATGAAGTCCAAGAATCTTTTGTTTGCTTGTTTTAAAAAAATCATAGAAATTGAATTCCTCACAAAAAATTCCATCCTTTACATCAATGCACATATCCTTCAATACAAAACAACCACCTACTGAAAGTCCAAAATAGGATTCCAACATCTGTTATTGAATTGCAAATGCAAAACTAATGTCATAGCTCTCATCCCTGGCAGAAACTCTATCTGATTCCTATTCTTTGTGTCCAATTACATTAAAACCTACACAGTAAGTTAAATTCGGTTAAATTGCTAACTTTATCCCTTTTGTCTAAACTCAAAAATTAAGAAATATTTAAGACAAATTTTGAAAAAAAATTTGACAGCATCTCCCCTATAAACTAACTAAAACTTCCTGCCAAGAAAAAATAATTTTTCAACTGGTAATTTATAATAAAATATTCACTAGTCATTGACTAACTAGAGCCTTTTGGTTCACCAAAAATTAGGACAACTACTAACTTCCATCTTGGGGTGAAAAACCAAGAGAAGAAATTTGATCTTTCTTTTACCATTCCACCAACCCAACACTTGGGACTACTAGTGCTGTAGATTCTCAGCAGCACTTTAATACTAGTAACCAAAGGAGTTTTAAAATGATAAAAAAATAAAAATTATTTTTCATGATCAATATAAAAAATAAAATTCTCGTCATATTTTCCATGTGAGCATTAGTCCCTTTTCATCATGACAATTACAATGTTTAAACTCTCAAAAAAGCTCTAGTAATATCTCAGCTATGTATCACGTAGCAATGGCATTAGAAAATTCCAAAGAAACTCCTAATTCAAGCAGAAAATTACATTTTTTTGGATAAAATATAACAACATAGAAAAAAGAGGCTTGTTCTTGATTAAAAAAATGCCCCATTGAACCTGATGAATCGCACTAGACTTGTTCTTGCTAGAGCAAAACAAAAAGTAGAACCAGTCGGCCTTTTCTTTGTTTAGCTAAAACAATTGGCAATCAGCCCTCAATACTTCGCTATCACCATTACCGACAACTACCCAAATACTTATTCAACAAAACAAACGATTGGCTTCTTGTAAGGACAACAACAAAAACACATGAAAAAATTAACTGGCAGTAGCAGTAGGGCTCAGAAATCCTACTAATATTAGATTGTTGGATAAAGAAGCAACTGAGGTGGTGGCGAGCTCGACTTCCGGTTACTGGTCTCCAGCAAAGGCTATAGCTTTCAAATAGAATTAAAAGACAAAGGGATTTCTTCTGGAGGAAAAAAAGATTCAAATTAACATACTAATTTTGGGAAAGTAAATAAGTATGTGTGTGTGTGTATATATATATATATGTATATATATCTATCTTTTCTAAACCTTAGTCCTTTGAGTTACCCCCTTTTTTCTTTTATAACAATAAAGTTAAATTAATCGGTTATCCCATCATACGAAATCCGACAAGGATTACGGTTGCTCTAGGAATCAGGAAAGAAATAGGATATGCAGTCTACAATTACATGCGCCTCTATATATTACCTTTAGCCACCACGCTACGCCGGAGATGTAATGTAATGTTCTGCTATCAATGGATAAGAAGAATTCCTTAACCGACATGAAAAGCAGCAAGTGGGTGAAAGCAAGAAGAAACTCACGGGCAAAAGTGAGACTTAGTTGCTCGCAGTGCCATACACACACAGAGAGAATCTATAACCTATAACATGACTTGTTCATTTGGTCTTGATACGGTTTTTCTTTACTTCTTCAAATTTTAAAAACCTTTATTACCCTATATTACCGCAAGTATACGGATTGTTTATTGAGTATAGGGAAATAAGGTGTCGATCCTACGAGGAACTATGGTTTTGCAAACACTAAAGTTTAATCACTCGCTTTATTATCTAGAAAACAATTAAAGGAAGGCAATTAAAGGAAAGGAAAGCTAGGATTAAGCAATTAAAACCAACCATTAGGTGTCGAAGACATCCAATTGGCTGTAGATAAGAAATACTAATAAAGCAAGTAAAGAAATTAGAGAGTTAAGTTTGAGAGGTTTTAAGATCAAGTTGGAGGAATCCTAGAGCTTTAGAATCCCTTGTTATGTTTAGATTAGAAGTTAGTCAAGTTTATTATGTCCTTTCTCCAATGATTCGCTAAGGTATAACTTCCTTTTGTATGCCATCATTTCGTAAATGGTCAAGTGTAGTGCAAGCTCTCATTTAAGATGAGTTAGTCACTCGGAATCGCTTTCGCCAATTCCTTAACTCCTTGGAATCTTTCTTGACCTATTGTCACAGAGAAAAGAGAGAATCAATTTAAATAAGCTCAATGAAGTTATAGTATGAAACCACAACCAACCAACTATATTCACTACTTTCGTGAGAATATAAGTCAGTGTTTAAGAGCTTAGATCTTATTGAAGGTAAGTTTTTCATTGCTCATCAACATCGAATCATTTATAGTTGGTAGCTAATCAACCATAAAGCATAAGCACAAGTCTTAAACTAGCAAAATCATGGAGGACATAAATAACTTAACTACTTTATAATTACAACTAAAACAAGTTCATCCTAACTCTAGGATTTAAGAGGTTTAGCTAGACATCATGTTAAGAACATCTAAGCATAAAACAAACTTGCACAAAGCCATGAAAGAAAAGCACAAGAGACAAAGTAAAGGAAGAAGGAATCTTATTCAATTTCTTGAAGTTTGAATCCTTGAACTTCTTCACAAGTTGATCTCTCAAATACAAAGTGGAAGAGTTCTCACAACTATCACTTTGAGCTCTCTTTAGAAACTACACACTAAGAAATATAAGAACTAGAGCTAAACTAATGAACTAGAGCTATTCTCTACTTCATACTAATTCCTCTCTCTTTCCTCCTTCTCCTCTTTTCTAATTGTCTACAAGAGGCCCTATTTATAGAAGATTTCATCCATAAGCATCCAAAACTCTATCATGTGAACACAAGACAAATTGAGCCTCAAAAGTCAAGGAAAATGTCTTCATGAATCTTCCTTCTTCAAATGTGTCTTCATGCATTGAATCCATTGAATTTCAACCTCAAATGAGTTGTCAAGTTGATGCAAATTGTGTTTTGGATTAGCTATGAGTTGTTTCTTCAACTTCACAAGATTCTTCACGTAATTTTCAGCAGAAATTTGTTTGAAAATTGAGCTGGAAGTGAGATGGAAATTCTGGAATTCGGTTGCAACTTGCACCTGTCATTTTCTAAGGATCCGCGATGTAAATCCGCGAGGCAGAGGGTCGCGGATCCCATCGCGGATCGTCTCCCCTGTCTCCACTGAGAGGGATTCGGGAGCTGCTTGATTTTTCCACTTGTTGCATTGCGTATTGGGTCGCGAATCTGCTCCAATTTTGCAAAATTCAAATTTTTATCGTGAAATTGTCGCGTTAAATCCTCCAACTTTTGATCCTTTGATTCCTTGATATTTGAATTGCATTTTGCTCATTTCAATTCATCAATTTCGGATGTTTCAATTTTCCAACTTTTCTTCGAAGCTTCTTTGCAATTATCTTCACATTTTCACCTCATTTGATAATTGAACAATTATTCCTACAATAACATGAAGTTTTTACTACATTAATCCACAGAAATTCAATTTTTCTATTTAAACCATAAAATGCAGAATTTCACTAGAAACCCTAGTTCATTAGCCATTAAAATAACAAAAACACACAAAAACTACATAATTAAACCTATTAAAAGCATGCAAAATATTGACTTATCAAATTCCCCCACACTTGATTCATTGGTTTTCCTCAAGCAATAAGAAATAATACCAAGAATAATTCAAGTGTATGTGTACCTTTAAATTCAATTTCTCAAAACAAGGTAGATAACCATTTTGCAGTTATCCATTAAACCATAAGTACTCATAATATCAAGTAAAAGAGAGTAATTATACCACAACTTTGACTAGTTCAATTCAATTCCTTAGTCCTCACCCAATATCACATGCAAAGTGAATCATATAGTCAATAAAATGCTTCCTAAACCCATGATCACCTTCAAGAGAGGGATTTATTCATATAACACATCAAACATCTATTTGAATTGTGAAAGTGCCTTTTGACGAGAAGATCGACATTTTTAGATGAAAATCCCCTGTTACTCAACACTTCACTTATTTGCCTACTCCTTATTCGAGTATCGTTTTACGCGAAAGTCGACATTTTTAGATGAAGACTCCCGGTTACTAAGCACATTGGTGTAGAGCTATCACTCATTTTTTTATTTATTTTTGAAGAATTCCCTCAAAAGAATAATCATAGGAAAAGTACTACATTTATCAACCACATTTATCACTCTACTATGTAAAATCAAATAAAGAGAAGAAATCTCCTTTAACATACAAAATTAGGCATAATTTCCTCCATCTTACAAGATATACTTTCCTTAAATTGTAAAAATTTTAATCACAAAATAGTCATCTCCAAGTTAATTGAGAATTTGAAACATTTTGGACAGGATTTTTCGAAAAATTTTGGCAGACCTTATAACAACTCAATCACATAATTAAACATATAAGAACAATATCTCCAATTTCCCCACACTTAAAATGCACATTGTCCTCAATGTGTAAGAAGAAATTGAAAGATAAGAAAGGAATACTCCCCTATTAGTGTGATTGAATTCAGTGTGGACTTCAAGATTCATTGAATTTGATCGCCTTGGCTCCAAATCTTGATAAGTTCCATCCGACAACCTTTAATATCTGAAAAATTGGACAAGAAATTGTAGGAAAAGGTTATTTTCATTGATCCGCGATGCACAGTGCGTGTATCAGCTCGCGTATTTGGCTGGGAACTTCTCTGAATCGGATCCGCGACACATGGATCCGCAATGTACACATCGCATATCGGTCCGCAAATCGTAAGAAATCTTCTCTGATCTTGATCCGCGAGGTATACCTTGCGGATTGGATCGCGGATCCTTCTGGAAATGCGCTTCTGCAACTTTTCTGCAACTGTTTCATTGGTTTATCTTTTCCCTCTATTTCCAGAAATAAAATCCTGCATGAGAATTATGCAATGCACCTTTTCTAACACACGTAACATGATCAAAACAACATAATTAACCTCATTTCTTGAATCATAAACAACTAAAACACAAATTAAGGTATCAAGGTGTTTGCATGTTTACTATTCATCGTGCACCAAAAAGGTCAATTTTGCAATGTTTGATTTTCCTTCAAAACAAGCAAAACAAACACACTTAAAAACTTAAAACACACATGCTAAACACAAAATCACACCAAACTAACACAAACTTCAACAAAAATGGGTTGCCTGCCAATAAGCGCTTTTGTTTAAAGTCATTGGCTCGACTCAAAAGTGTTTCTCTTTAAAGTCACTTTGGAGGTGAAAAGGAACTTGTTCCTTCCCAAGGGTTAAAGCTTTTGGTTCCATTCACCACAAATGAAGCTTCCCCTTTCACCAAATCATCCTCATCATCAAACAAAGAAGGATTAGTATTATCACATATAGTATGAGGAGTTTTTGAGAAACATTTAAAACAATCCCAAAGTTTACTTGGTTTTTTTTCCTTTTTTCTTCATCAACTTTAGGGATTTCATACTCTATAAAGATCTCTTTTCCTTTGTTCTTCACATGAAACATGTCATTAACAAATAAGCCATCATTATGCAATTCTTTAAAAATATCTACTTCTTTTGGCTTAAATGTTTTTCCATGCCATAATTCAAGATCTTTATTTTCATTTAAATTAAATACCAATTCTTCTTCATTCACTCTAAACTTAATTATGCCTTCTTGGACATCAATTAAAGTGCCGACGGTGGCTAGAAATGGTCTACCTAAAATAATAGGTAAATGAATATTCTCTTTCATATCAAGCACAATAAAGTCGACCGGAATAAAGAAATCCTTAACCTTTATAAGGACATTTTCAACCATACCAGCCGGGCGCTTTAATGACCTATCCGCCAATTGAAGAGTGATGTTTGTGTCCTTCATCTCCCTTAAATCAAGTCTCCGAGCTATGGAAAGTGGCATCAATGATACATTTGCACCTAAATCACACAAAGCATTAGAAAATTGGAGATGACCAATGGTACAAGGTATAGTAAAACTTCCCGGATCCTTGAGCTTTTGTGGGAGTTTGTTTTGAATTCAAGCCGAACATTCCTCCGCTAATGCTATGGTCTCATAATCTTCAATCTTCCTCTTTTTGGACATGATATCCTTCAAAAATCTAGCATAAGAGGGAATTTGTGAGATAGCATCAATAAAAGGAATGTTAATTCTTATTTGCTTAAACATTTGAGCAATTTTCTCAAATTCCTTCTCCTTATTGTTCTTTTTCAACCTATCAGGAAAAGTAATAGAGTTAGTAGCATTCTTGTGAGGAATATGAGAAGAAGGCATATCAATAGCAACATGGTTATTTACTTCTTCTTTTTCCATATTTTTCTCATTTTCATAGGGTTTACCACTTTTACCAAGGTTATTATTCTCTAATCTTCTACCACTCCTAAGAGTGATTGCATTAACATGTTCTCTTGGATTAATCTCGGTTTTACTTGGAAGCTCCCCCGGTTTTCTTCCATTAAATGCATTAGCTAATTGACCTATTTGGAATTCTAAACTTTTATGCATATGATCAATTTTCTTATCCATTTGTTCAAACCTTTCACTTGTGCTTTGAGCATGTTTTTCTAGAGCTTTTTCCCAAGTTGGTTGAGGCTCAAGTGGTTTAGATGGAAATCCGGGTGGATTAGAAGATCTTTGGTTATGAGGTTGATCCCTCCACCCAAAGTTGGGATGATTCTTCCATCCGGGGTTGTAAGTACTTGAATATGGATTGTTTTGAGGTGGTCGGTTGAAGTTGTTGGCAAAGTTAACTCGCTCAACATTCTTACACATACAAGCATCATGATTACCACCACAAATTGAACAATAAGCACCATTTACACAAGAACTTGAACCATTTCCTCATTGTTTACTAATCATGTTAGTAAGATTTTGCATTTGAGCACATAACATGTTAAGAGTGTCAAGTTCATACATACCGGCCGATTTTCTTTGGTTACCTTTTTCATTAGCCCATTGGTAATTGTTAGAGGCCATTTCTTCAATCAAGTTTTGAGCTTCTTCGGTAGATTTTGCCATTAACAATCCACCGGCCGCGGCATCTATGATATTTTTTGTTGGAATAGTAAGACCTTGATAGAAAGTTTGTACGACCAACCATTCCGAAAGACCATCATGGGGGCATCTTCTTTGAAGATCTTTGAACCGCTCCTAAGCTTCATATAAAGATTCACCATCTTGTTGGTGAAAACCTGTGATATCCGTATGAAGTTTATTAGTTTTAGTGGGAGGAAAATACTTATTTAAGAATACTTCTACTAAATCACTCCATGAAGTAAAAGTATTGGGTGGATGAGAGTTAAGCCATACCTTCGCTTTATCACAAAGTGAACAAGGAAACAACCTTAATTTAATAGCATCATCACTTACTCCATTATACTTAACAATACCACACAAATCTGTGAAGTTAGTAAGATGAGTATTGGGGTCCTTGGTTGCATTTCCTCCAAATTGGCTTCTTTGGATCATTTGAATATGTGCTGGTGAAATTTCAAAGTTATTAGCATTAATGGCCGGCCTTGCCACACTTGTTTGAGCACCGGATTCATCCGGTAAGGCATAATCTCTTAATGCTCTTGGCCTTGACTCCTCCATCTCTACGGATGTTTCATCTTCACTTTCCGCCACAATATTTCCTTCTTGTTGTTGGACACGTCTCCTTCCTCTTCTCGCCGTCTTTGAATATGAGGGCAAGTTGATCTCTTAGATGAAGAGATTGGTGTACCTACAAGGAACAAAGAAAAGAAAAAGAACTACAATAAAATCTAGATTAATAAAGCTTGTTTTAACTTTAATGTTGCACCTAGTCCTAGTTTGAGAAGCTAGTCTAGGAAAACTGTTAGTTCCCCGGTAACGGCGCCAAAAACTTGATAGGGTTTTTCTTTACTTCTTCAAATTTTAAAAACCTTTATTACCCTATATTACCGCAAGTATACGGATCATTATTGAGTATAGGGAAATAAGGTGTCGATCCCACGAGGAACTATGGTTTTGCAAACACTAAAATTTAATCACTCGCTTTATTATCTAGAAAACAATTAAAGGAAGGCAATTAAAGGAAAGGAAAGCTAGGATTAAACAATTAAAACCAACCTTTAGGTGTCGAAGACATCCAATTGGTGGTAGATAAGAAATACTAAGAAAGCAAGTAAAGAAATTAGAGAGTTAAGTTAGAGAGGTTTTAAGATCAAGTTGGAGGAATTCTAGAGCTTTAGAATTAGATTAGAAGTTAGTCAAGTTTATTATGTCCTTTCTCCAATGATTCGCTAGGGTATAACTTCCTTTTGTATGCCATCACTTTCGTAAATGGTCAAGTGTAGTGCAAGCTCTCATTTAAGATGAGCTAGTCACTCGGAATCGCTTTCGCCAATTCCTTAACTCTTTGGAATCTTCCTTGACCTATTTTCATAGAGAAAAGAGAGAATCAAGTCAAATAAGCTCAATGAAATTATAGTATGAAACCACAACCAACCAACTATATTCACTACTTTCGTGAGAATATAAGTTAGTGTTTAAGAGCTTAGATCTTATTGAAGGCAAGTTTTTCATTGCTCATCAACATCGAATCATTTATAGTTGGTAGCTAATCAACCATAAAGTATAAGCACAAGTCTTAAACTAGCAAAATCATGGAGGACATAAATAATTAAACTACTTCATAATCACAACTAAAACAAGTTCATCCTAACTCTAGGATTTAAGAGGCTTAGCTAGACATCATGTGAAGAACATCTAAGCATAAAACAAACTTGCACAAAGCCATGAAAGAAAAGCACAAGAGACAAAGTAAACGAAGAAGGAATCTTATTCAATTTCTTGAAGTTTGAATCCTTGAACTTCTTCACAAGTTGATCTCTCAAATACAAAGTGCAAGAGTTCTCACAACTATCACTTTGAGCTCTTTTTAGAAACTACACACTAAGAAATATAAGAACTAGAGCTAAACTAATGAACTAGAGCTATTCTCTACTTCATACTAATTCCTCTCTCTTTCCTCCTTCTCCTCTTTTCTAATTGTCTACAAGAGGCCCTATTTATAGAAGATTTCATCCATAAGCATCCAAAACTCTATCATGTGAACACAAGACAAATTGAGCTTCAAAAGTCAAGGAAAATGTCTTGATGAATCTTCCTTCTTCAAAAGTGTCTTCATGTATTGAATCCATTGAATTTCAACCTCAAATGAGTTGTAAAGTTGATGAAAATTTTGTTTTGGATTAGCTATGAGTTGTTTCTTCAACTTCACAAGATTCTTCACGTAATTTTCAGCAGAAATTTGTCTGAAAATTGAGCTGGAAGTGAGATGGAAATTCTGGAATTGGGTTGCAACTTGCAGCTGTCATTTTCTGAGAATCCATGATGTAGATCCGTGAGGCAGAGGGTTGCGGATCCAATCGCGGATCGTCTCCCCTGTCTCCACTGAGAGGGATTCGTGAGCTGCTTGATTTTTTCACTTGTTGCATCGCGTATTGGGTCGCGAATCTGCTCCAATTTTGCAAAATCCAAATTTTTGTCATGAAATTGTCGCGTTAAATCCTCCAACTTTTGATCCTTTGATTCCTTGATATTTGAATTGCATTTTGCTCATTTTAATTTGGAATTTCATCAACTTCAGATGTTTCAATTTTCCAACTTTTCTTCCAAGCTTCTTTGCAATTATCTTCACATTTTCACCTCATTTGATAATTGAACAATTATTCCTACAATAACATGAAGTTTTTACTACATTAATCCACAGAAATTTAATTTTTCTATTTAAACCATAAAATGCAGAACTTCACTAGAAACCCTAGTTCATTAGCCATTAAAATAACAAAAACACACAAAAACTATATAATTAAACCTATTAAAAGCATGCAAAATATTGACTTATCAGGTCTTACATGCTTTATTTCAGAAAAGCATCCCCACCAAAAGGCACGTCATGAAAGATTGTATGTTTTCCATTTCTTATGTAATAGTGATAACTTGTACAATATACACAATAATGCAATCCTACATGCTGAATTTGCACTCAGAAATATGCAGCGATAGAATTCTCAGGTCTAAGACAAATTTTTGAAATCATGTCAATCATTGAATTTTATAGCATAATCCGCTATTGAAGGATAAATGATAAAAGGAGAGAAATTTCCAAGTTGATGATGAATTTTAAAATGTTTCTACAAAAGGGTTTTTTTGTGTAGGATTCCGTTAAGGAATCTTCACATTTGTAAAATGCGAACTAAGTGAGTTCACATTGGATAAATGTGATGTCATTCAATTTCTGACCCAAAAAAAAGGAATTGCAACATATCTTGCATTTGGTAAATGCGAGGACAAGTGACCTCGCATTTGGCAAATGTGAGGTCCATTTTATCTCTTCACCCAACTGCATGCATTTCCTTCTTTTTTTTTTTTATTTAATCTGAGCAGGCCATTTTTGTTTTTCTTTCGAGGGTGGATTTTGTTTTTTGTTTTATAAAATTATGAAGGATGAATTTATCGATTATTAGATTATTGCTAAACAAAAAAAAAATCCATTGATCTTGGATTTCACATTAAAACCATATTGAATAATTATTGAGGACATTATATGATACGGACCCAACCTTGATTGGAAGAACTCGTAAACCAATTCCCGGATCTAGGCAATTGCTTTTCCATGTTTGGTTGATAGAAACCACAAACCCCTTAAGACCCTTGTTTCAAGAACTAAGAAAAGTTTCTTAACCCTCGAAGAATTGTTAAAAGGAACTTGTAGTGTAGGTAGAATGGTGCCACAAACAAGTGCGATTCTTGCTTGATATGTGAGGGCCTCAAAATTTGAATTTTATTTTAAAATGCATAATAATGATTATATTGTGTTTATTCATTAAAATATGAGTGAATTTATATTTTGAGTGATTATTTTCCAATTTAGAGAAATATTTGAGAATTATTTACCGGTGTGTGGTTTCGGCTAGTGTAAGCATTTGATTTTTGTTCCGAAGTGTGAATAGTGACTTTAAGATGAAACCGAGCATATGTAGAGATATTATAGAGATATATCTAAGGTTGGACAGTGTCGGGATGAGACAAAACAATAAAAGTTAGAGTGTCGCGTTTCGAAGCGACAAAAAGTAGTCGTTTGATCACTTTTCCCTAAAACAGGGAAGACCACACTTTTGGTCCCTTAAAAGCCACCATTCTTGCTCCTTGGCCTTTCATTTTGCAGCTGCAATTTTTGCAGTTAGAGAGAGAGAGGGTGGCGGAATCTAGAGAGAGAAAAGAGAGAGAGATTGCAACTTTGTTTCTTCAACTTCTTCTTCCTCAAATTTCTTGAAGCTTCAAGCCTCCATTGAAGACATTCCTCCTTCTTCTTGGAGCTGCCATGAGAGAGGGAGAAAGAGAGAGAGAGGGCCAAAAAGAGAGAGAGGTTAGAGAGAGAGTTTGAGGGTTTCTTGTTCATCTTCTTCATCTTCCATCCTTTGAAGTTATGAGATTCCATTGAAGCCACATATCTTGTGCCTTCTTCTTCACTTGGCAGCCGTGAGGAAGAGAGAGAGTGGGAGTGTGGCTGTGAGAGAAAGAGAGAGAAAAGAAGAGGAAAGAAAGCTTCTTCTTGGTTGGCTACTTCTTGTTCTTGAACTTGGAAACGGAAATCATCATCAAATCAAGCGGATCGTGGGCTAAGGTTGGAGCTTTTGGAGTTTCTTAGCTTGGGAGTATCATTCTTGAGAAGAGTATAAGACTCAAACCTCTTAGATCTAACTTAATTAGTGTTAAATATAGTTGATCTATGGTTTATTTTGCTAAGAATGCTTATGTATGAAGCATTTGAGTTGGGCTCTTGAATTCCCAACTTAGGTAGCGGACTTGAGGTGACTTTTAGGTAGTGAATTTGAGGACCTGATTGTGGTTGTGTTTGATATATGTGAAATGAGTTCATTCTATGGTTAGAAAGTATATTTCGTAATTGAAAATATTGAAGGAAAGTGATAAGTGATGGCCAAACCATGGTTGGTAATTTTAAAATGTGATTTCAAATTTGTATGATGTTCAACGATGAGACTTTGCTTAAATGTATATGTATTATGTTCGTTTATGAGAAAATGTTCTAAAAGAGTTAAAAACTTGAACTTCTGCAGTGAGAAATTGAATTTCACTAAGTTTTGAGGGAAATGTCCTATTTTGGACAAATTTGAGGATTTGAGATACTTTAACTAATTTTCATGAATTTTGTGTATTGAAAACTAGTGAAAATTGTTTGAAAAGTGTGTTAGAATGATGGCTTATAGTGCAGTGTTAAGAGTGAGATCAAATGAGTGATTCGAAGGTGAAAAAGCTCACTTTATTTCAAAGTGCTAAAAAATTAGAAATCGCCTAAATGGAGTGCATCGATAGAGTTGTTTGTTTATGTGAAATTTTGATTTGAAAATGGAATCTTGAAAAATGAGTTTCGACTCGAATGATTACTCTTCATTGAGCAGAGTTAAGGGAATTTTGTAAAAAGCTTTAATAAGACAAGTGAATAAATTATTTGAGTTTAGTTTCGCTGTGTGTGAGGCGAAACTCATTTCTTCCTTTTTCGTGATAATAGGAGGTGTGGAAGGACTTGAACCAGATACCACCTTGGAAAACGAACTTTACTACCGTGGTGAGTTTCAATATATGTTATGTGTTTTGTGAATATGATTCGAAGTGTATTGGTCAAGTGATTTGAAGTGATTTTGGATTTTCAAATCGTTAAGTGGGGTAGTGTGTACTTCATTGCACTTACCTTTATTTGAAATAAAAGAAATTGTGAAAGTGTTTTGCAGTGTCCTATATGTGTGAGTATTCCAATCCCTTTTAAAATCAAATATTTTACTATTAGATGAAAATCTTGCCATTGTTTGCAAAGAAATGATTTGTTGAAATGAATTTGGATTATTTGAAAGACTTGAATTTCATGAGAAATATATTTGAACTGTTTCATGATTTGAACTACCATGTGAGTGTTTACTCCTTTCATGTGATTTTGGGAATTAAAAGAATAATGTGTTATCTTGTGACAAATATGACATCGTTGGGCGAAGTCCCTCAACTAGTTTCAATGAAGTAATGTGACGTCGTTGGGCGAAGTCCCTCGACTAGTTTCAATTAAATAATGTGACGTCGTAGGGTGAATACCCTCGACTAGTTTGTGACGTCGTTGGGCAAAATCCCTCGACTAGTTTCAGAGAAGTATTGTGACGTCCTTGGACGAACTCCCTCAACTAGTATGTGACGTCGTAGGGTGAATACCCTCGACTAGTTTCAATGAAATAAAGTGACGTCGTAGGGTGAATACCCTCGATTAGTTTGTGATGTCGCTGGGCGAAGTCCCTCGACTAGTCTACTTTGATGGGCAATGTCCCTTGAGTAGTTTATACGAGCAATACCCATTTAAGTGTCTATCTACTTGATTTAAATTGTATACTTGAAGTATGATTTGAACTGTTTTATGTGAATTGTAAACCTTTTTGGAACTCACTGGGCTTTTTAGCTCACTCTTTCCAATTTGTTTTCCTTAACAAGGATTGAGAATCCAAGTGAAGGAGCCAACCTTTAGAGTTAGGGTTTGCTTTTGTATTGGTATGACAAACTTGGATTGTAATTTTGAGAGCTTTTGTATTATGAGAATTTGAACATTTGATAAGTATTTTATGTAATTTGGGATTGTAAGAATGGTGTAATGTAGTTGTAAATTTATTGTTGGGTTTAGATTTGTGTTTGGATTGTTAGTTTGGTATTTTAGCGATATTTATGTGAATGAGTCCTGGCGAGAGTTAGGCAGGCGGCTCACATATACCTTAGGGTACGCCTTAGGGAGAAGTGGGGCTGTCACATGATAAGTCGAAAGAACACTTAGAATCTAGTCTAAAGTATTCAAAGGTTTGCACAAGGCACAAGAGAAACTTTCAATTGCCGGAAATTCATTTTTTATTGAATGAGAAAAACGTTTGCTTGATGGCCTGTTTATAAGCTTTTGCAACCCTAAATCCTAATCTAAAGTGAATTACAAATCTGGTCAATGCTGGTTAAGCCTTTGGATGACCAAGACCCTAATCGTAACGTGACTTGGAATCACTTAAAGACAACCTAATAATCAGCCTTATTGGACATTAAGCTGGTCAAATTTTGGAGCTTAATAATAAACAAAATTAATGACTAACAATATAAAATAATTAACTAAAAGCTGGAAACAATCTCTCGGCCTTAAGTTCTTTGATTTGAACTGAATTGGCCATTGCTATCACTTGAACAGCCTTGCATTTGAACTTGGAGCATAGAAACGATTGTTTGGCCTTCATGGATAGTCCCAACACCTTCATGAGTTGCTCATATGAATGCTTGAAGAGACTCCCACATCCTACGAGCTCGCACACGTGTCATTGGCCCAACATTCACAAGTGGAGCACTTGGAGAATTCGACCCTTGCTCTTGAACTTGTGTGCAATCCGAGAGCTGGTTCCTATCATTATATTTTTTAATTTGAAGGAGGTATCATCCTCAATGTCACACACAATATGATTGGCAATCACTGAAAATGTTATTGCTTTTCTTAATAGTCTTCACTAAATTATTCTCTTTTTCCAAGGTTAAACAGAAAGGAACATTCTCTCTCTTTTTTTTTTAATGGCGAACCTCGAAGTAAGGATGTCAGCGCTTTATTTTATTAAATCATAAAATAAATAAACATTACAAGAGTTTGGGATGGTCATACGAATCTGAATACAGTTATGACTACTACTACTACAAAAATGTCTAGCTAAAAATAATCCATGCAAACACATAATGTACTATCTAATAGCATGGCTTCTCAACGAGGGCGTCTGTTCTCTTGTAAGCCTTCACCTTTGGTCAAGCATTGATTTACACCAAACAACAAAGCCCTCACCTCTACCTAGGTACTCGTGACTATATCAACTGTGATCTCTTAGAATTCCACCACCAGCTCCAACACTCGGATTACCCAGTGAATAGCCATCTGTATTCAGTACCAGCTGTACAGTTACAGGTTTAACCCCTTACACAATTTTATTCATTGAATACTGAACCTACTTTGTTGAAATACTATCATGGAAAACTGATCAGGAACTAGAATGCATGCCATTTACTGTCAGAAGATCCCTCGTCTTTGATATTGATTGTCTCTCCTTTAGGAGGAACAGATGAAGTAGCACCTTCATCACTGGCCTCAACTGCCTTCCTACTCACAATGCGGTATATTTGAGTCAGGACTTCAGTAAATGCATTTTCCACATTGGTTGCTTCCAGTGCAGATGTCTCTATCAAAAAAAGGCGCTCCCTCTCCACTAAAGCTTTACCATCCTTAGTTGAAACTGCTACAAGATGCCAAAGATCGGATTTGTTGCCAATAAGCATAAGCATAACCATTACATTAGGGTCAGTATGATCTCTCAATTCCCTAAACCACCTCTCAACATTCTCAAAGGTAGCGTCTTGTGACATCATACACAAGTAAAGCACCAACAGCTCCTCTATAGTAAGCACCGGTAATGGCATGATACCTATAGCGGGCAAAGGAAACATATGAATGCAGAAGTGGTAGGTGTCAAACCGCCAAAAATAAAGTTAAAATAAACAGCCTAATTGCCAACAAAAACAATCTTAAATTAATTCTAGTACTGGAGCAGGGACTTCGGATGTGCAATGGGTTACTTGCTTCACCCGATTCCAAGGAGTATGCTGAGCCCGATATACCAGAATTTATTCAAGAAAATTAGATTAATTTGTAAACAGGGCAAGTAGGATCATCTTCTCAGAAAACTGGTAGATAAATCACACAGGAAAATTGGGGGGTTTTTAAAGAGGATAGCAAGTAATTAAAAAGGTAAAAATGCTGAATTTTTAACTAAGTAAGAATGCAATAATCAAATAACACAAGAAACAATTAATTAACACAACCTAGTCAAGGAATTAATCTCGGCATCGGTGCACACAATTGATCATAGATACATGGAAAAATTCACACGTTCACAAATAAATTGGTTATAGTGGTCGAACGACGCGCCTAACCACTAATCTCTCCTTAATTATATAGTAGTTCAGAGACGCTCATAAACTACCCTCTTGTGAACTAGACAACCCTAGAGACGCTCATAGGATTTAATGTAGTCACAGCATTAGGAATTAGTGAGACCCAATTCTAGTTAACAAACACACATGCGGGTTCATTCAAACTAGATTAATTATTCCCACGATCCAGATTAGACAGCTTGCGAGGCAGTGAAATTGTCTCGTTTGCCGCTAATTAAATTGTTTAAAGGTGATGCGCCAACACCTTGACGATATATTATTTAGATAATTGAACAACTGGCCACATTAATCCAATAAATCCAAATAATAATAACTCATGGAAAATAGAGAATAACTAAATACCCAGGAACGTAAAATTTAAAAACTAGACAATTAAAACGATCTCACAATTGTTGTGCACCCAAGCCTTGATTATTTCTCAACTAGAAATTTGGTTTAGCCATGCCTCATGCTGACGACGCAACCAATAGTCTTCATGCAATTTGATTCCAAGAAAAAGAAAGGAAAAACAATTGTACTTGCAATAGAGAAATCGTCAATTGGTAGTAGTAGTTACTGGAATTGAAAGGTAAAGTAAAAGTACTAGTCTAATGCTATGAGTCACCACTGGGAGAACCAAAACAAGTAATAGTCTCTGCTAGGCTATGTTGCGACGGAAAAAGACGAAAGACGAAAAATGGAAGACTCCGGAAAAGAAAGTGTTGGACGAAGACAAAAAGATATCTCAAGCCTAGACTAAAAGATCCTATATACTCTATTCTTCCTGCCGGCCCTAGAAGAAACAAAAAGTTCTAATCTCCAATTGATTTGGCAATCCCACAAAATAAGGAAGACATCCGGTCCTTGCGTGAGTTTCCAATTTGCACCTATTGTAATTGTATACTATTAAAAAGTTATGTTCTCATTTAATAAGTTATTGTGATTTTATGCGCCCACCCGTACCACCAAATGGGTGATTAGTGAACCCATAATCAAGGGCTTATGTTGCTTCCTGAGGACGGACTGCAACTGAGTGGCCATCCAACACCCAAAGTTAACCTGCACATTATTATGCATACACCATAGAAAATAAAATTCAGCCTTGGAGAGAGTGTTAGAAGCATCCTTGCGGCCCGAGAAATTGTAGGCCAAGAACCTGTGGATAACCTTTAGCATTGGATCCTTAAGAAAAGAGGCACGAGACTGACTAGGATCATAGTGCTGTGTGTCAGTGGACCACTCTCTCCAGATTTCCACATAATTGTTGGCAAAGGGTTGGGTGTAGTCACAAGCACTGTTGAAATACCTCATTAACAATGTTCAGGTGGTCCAGGGTAGAGGCATGAAAGCATTTGCATGGGGCAAAAGGGTGGCCTATCAAAGTCCTCAAGGCTTTCTGCTGAGTAGAGGTCAAATCATTTAAATTAGGCTCCAGAGCCGCAGGTGATAGGATACTCCTAGATATGCCCAACCGGGACCTAGTGGGGGGCTGAATTGGGGCCCTCCTCTTACGAGGGTTGGAACTCGACACCTCAATGGGGGCAGTTTTTTTGGCACATTCCTTTTTAGGAGGCATGTCGGGTCCACAAACAACAAATCCCAAAATAGCAAGAACCAATAATTGACCACAGAACACACGTGGGGCCCACAATTCGCCAATACCCACAAGTAGAAAATCACTCAACAAGCACAATGCAGTTGATAGATCAGATTCACAAGACCCCACAATCCAACCACAGCAGGCAAAAATGTCAGACAACGACAATATAGTCGCCCGCCAAAGAATTAAAAGGCGCCCAATATGAATCTCCAATAATCAAGAGTAGATTAGTGCCATACAAAAAGGAAGTGAATGGCTTACTGACAACCCTAGACAGAGGAGGTACTGAAGTGCGTAGCGGGCGGAGCACAACAGATCCAGAACGGCAGTGGCAGCAGCAGCACAGTAGCGGCTGCGAGACAGATCGGTCGAGATATTGTGCAGCAACGGTAAGGCGGCTCGAGCAAAGGTACAGTAGCGCCGACCGTTGTGATGGAATGGAAACAATGGCTGCTCAAGACGGGGAGGAATAGCAGGAGCGGTGATCGGACCGCAGCGAATGAGATGGCGAAGAGATGACAGACGTGGGATGGTGTGGCTATGGGAGAAGAAGCGACTGAGGGATTTTGTGGGAGCAATGAGGACAGGCGGTGGCGGAAGGGTTTTGTATGAGGGAGAATAAGGAATGGCGAGAAAAGGAAAAGAAAAGAAAATAAAGGAAAAGAACTTAGATGGTTTTTAATCGGAGCTAGGTTTTAAGGCGTGGGCACGCCTTGGAACCCATGGTCTTGTGACCAACTGGCCTTTTTTTTTTTAGTCGCTTTCTGATAAGGCGCAGGCATGCCGCAGAAGCAAGAGTCTTCTGACCATCGCTCCATTACACTGACTTAAGATGGTCCTGTAAGGTGTGAGCTCGTCTTACAAGCTATAGTCCTCTGATCCTTATTGTGACCTGCGCTTCTGACATCTGCTTAGTAGGCGTGGGCATGCCTTGCAAGTGGAAGCCTTCTGATCCCGGAGCTGAAAGGTGCGCCTGACATCTGCTTCGAAAGCATGGGCAAGCCTTAGAAGCTGTTGTCTTCTAGCTACCGACTGTTGCATTGTCTTACCGATGCAGCCCAGTAAAGCATGGGCACGCCCTGCAAGATGAAGTCTTCTACCTCCAACCACTAAAACACAGTCAAAAAGAACATGAAAAAGTACGAGTAAAGAAGAATAAAAGATGAAAACAACTAAGAATTAAATCCTTGGGTTCCCTCCCAAGCAGCGCCTTTCTTTAAAGTTTTTGGCTAGACCAAGTTCAAAGTGAGCAATTAGTCATAAATGGGATCAATCAAATGGACTTCCTCCATAGTGCCAATATCTAAAACATCAACAAAAGGTTTTAAATGATAACCATTAACTTTAAAGCTCTTGGCAGTCTCTAAACTTTTTATGTCAACCACACCATTTGGGAAAACATTTACCACCACATATGGTCCAATCCATCGGGATTTCAACTTACCTAGCATGAACTTCAAGCGAGAGTTGAACAAAAGTACCTTTTGACCTATAGAAAATTGCTTACCTCGCAATAGTCTATCGTGGATGTGCTTAGTGCATTTCTTGTACAGTCGGGCATTGTCATAGGCCTCTAGGTGGATCTCTTCCAACTCTTGAAGTTGCAGCTTTCGTTTCTTTCTATCTCTATCCGTGTCCAAATTGCACTGCTTGACTGTCCAGAATGCACGATGCTCAATTGCAGCAGGTAAGTGACATATCTTACCAGCCTTTCTTGAATACTTGAGAGTTTTCTTGAGTTATTCAATTTGAACTTATCAATCAAGTAATCACATTGATTGTGGCATTCTTCTATCCAAAAATATTGGTTCGCTAGATCATTAGATTGTGGGTCAAGATTAAGTTCAAGATTCGTAATCTCGGGTTTAGAAGGGTCGATTGTTTCTACCAATCAACTTGATTCTTCATCTAGATCTAGGCACCAGTGGGATACGAGTTCAGGCCTTCTAGGTGGGTTCGTGTCAGTTGGTATCAGAACCAGTTGACGAATTCAAGTATATCTTTCTTGTGTCGTAAGTTTTCTTTGTTAAAATTCTGTTCGAGTCCTTATTGCTTGTCGTTTCTTTTTTTGATCAAATCTGTCTTCTTATTTTGTCCATAGTTTGTTGCTGTCCGTACTCCTCCTTGAGTTTGTGTTCTTGTTGAAATCTTATCTTCATGTTTCCTAATTCTTGAAGTTGTCCAAGTATCAAAAAAAAAAAAAAAAACTACTATTCATTGTTACTGTAGCACACTGTTCATCCCGAATTTACTGTTCATCCGAATTTTAATCTTTAGTCTCTTGATTGTTGGTCTTGTGTTCTTGTGTCTTGAGTCTTGAATCATTTTAAAAAAAAATTCTGGTTGTGTACCTTGAAGAATCTAAAGTTCAAAAAAAAGTAAGGTTTTTCTCGTGGGCTTGTTGTTCCTTGTTGTGATTTTGTTGCATACCATGACTGTTCATCTTGTTTCCCTTGGAAGCCCGTGTTTTCATTGTGAAAAAATCGGGAAATTTGCTGGACCTTGAAATTCTTGGATTGAAAAAGTAGAGTTCTTGAAGTTCTTGACAAAAATTTTCCAATTCTTGAACTTGAAAACAAACCAAAACTGTTTCTTGAAAGTTGCGGTTGCTTCACTGCCCAATCTTGAGTTGAAAATCCTAGTTTGGTGATTAATTCGAATTGCAAAGAACAGAAAAAAAAAAGATTCTCGTTTCGTAAAAAAAAAAAAAAAGAAGAAGAAGAAGGAAGCAAACCAGAATTTGGATTTCAATCCAAAGCCAAAAGGGAAACCAACCTTGATTAGGAAACCTAGTCTGCTTGGGTTTGGCAAACAAATCCAAAGTGTGCTAAGTCTTTCCAATTTTGGTTGAACCATTAAGAACCAAGGGAATAGCAGCTGAAACTTACCAAATCCTTCCAAGAACTCCTTGTTACTACTTCCCAATTTGCAACAAAATCCAATCGGGTTAGAGTTCATCTAAGGTTTTCAAAAAATTCTGCCGTGTTTTGTCTATTGTTTCTTGTGTTTTGTTTCTTGTTCATGTTTGTAAAATTGTCCAGCAACCTTTTGGGATTAATTCTGAGTTTTTCCAACTGTAAAAATCGTGGTTCAATGTCTTATAGCAGATCCAAATCAGTTTTGGAAGTTGTTTAAGTGTTACTTTCCTAATTCGAATCCTAGTCAAAGTCCAACTTTCCAAATTCATTTAATCATTGTGTGGATAGATTAGGAAGTTGTTTTTTGGTTCTTTTCAGCTTTCTAAAGTCGTGTTTTAAGTCCCAAACAAGTCCAAGTCAGTTCTGGAATTTGCTTGAATCTAGTTTCCTAAATCCAATTCCTACTCTTCATTGACCTTGTGCGGACAGTTTAGGGAGCTAATTTCCACCGATTTTGCAGTCTTTTTTTTAGAGTCTTATTTAGTCATTTTCTGAGTATTTTCCAGTCCAAATTGTCTCAAATTTACAGCCTTCAAATCACCACAATCTTGGTGCAAACTTGCTGAGAAGCTTGGTTGAACAACTTCAAAGAAAATTCTGATTTCTTCAAGAAGGGCAATCAAGTGAATTGAGTAGTGATTGGTGAGATCATTAGAGTGTTCTAAACACTTGAGTGATACAAGAGAGTGAGGGAAACACGTAAGGGAGCGTGTGAGGCATTTTACTGCTAACGTTGTTGAATTTTACAGGTTTAATCTTAATTTTGCAGATTTAACAATGGCTAAGGAAGATGAGATAACCATGAATCAAGCAATGAAGAAGTTTGTGAATTCTTATAAGAAGTTTGATTGCTTGGAGGATAAAACCTTCAAAAAGAGTGGCCATTGAGAACATCACCATTATGTGCCTAAAGGAGTAAATGTTTTGGCATTGCGTGATATAGAAGAGCAACTGAAAGTCATCAAAGCTCAACAAAGTAACTGATTCTACTCTGGTTGCTACATCAAGGATAAAGTTGGTAGCATGGCCATTGATAGGACTTGTACAATCAGCCTTGCAAGCACTGTCTTGGTTGAGAAATTAAATCTTCCAACTGTTGATCTTCTTCAGCCATACAAGTTGTAAAGTGCTAGCGGTGATATCTGGGTTACTAAGCAAAACTTGTTCCTTTTCGTATTGGTAGATACGTGGATGAGGTATTTTGTGATGTTGTTCCTATTCAAGTGACGCATGTATTGTTGGGAGAATCATGGGTGTTTAAAAATGATGTTAAGTATGATGGGCAAACTAATAAGTATTCCTTCATATTTAATGGTCGTCATTTCAAGCTTGGGTCACTTACTTATGAGCAACTTTGTGAAGACCTTGATATTGTTCTACATGAAAAACAATTAAGGGAGCTAGTTAAAGGCAATGCGCAATCATCTCGAGAGGAAGCTGTTGCACAAAATGAAGAATTGAAGGATAAAGCCGAGGCAAAATCCATGAAAAAGGCAAAAGATTGCTCAGTTTTAGTGGAAAGAAAAGAGAGGAAGCAAACAATACTTCCAAAAATCAACGTTGAGAGCAAACATCATGTACTTTTGACTAACCAACTTGACTATGTTTTGCCTAGCATGTTTGTTCCGTTTTCATAGGCTTTCAAGACAAATCATGTGCTGCCTCATGATGAAACTCCTAAGCCAATTGTCTTGACTAAATTTGGTAAAATTCTAGTTACTTCAATTGCCAAGAGAAAGGTAGGATTCTTCCCTAATTCTCTTTGTTTTCATGATACAACTACTGCATTTGTGTTGCCTAAGGAGGTAAGTACTCTGAAGTTGGCCATGAGTAGTTCTACACCTAATCTTGCCGAATTGGTTACTACCTTCTTGTGCATAGCTCATTTTTTTGACTTGTTCATGTATGCTAAACTTCTAGAGTTAGTTGGCATTGTTTTAAACGTTCCTTATGCAAGTCATATGGTTCACTATCAAGGAATCATGAAGTTTGATAAAACTGTCTACTTACTTTATGATCTTTATGCTAGAGACAGTTTACGTCATAAAATTCAAGTTTTGGGTCGTCCCCTACAAGTGCTAGAAAGTTCAGAAAGTTAGCTGAAAGTGAAGACTGTCAGCGGAAATAGGGTAATGGTCAGTCAGGGGTATTTTGGTCATTTCACAAGATACAGTACTCCGATTGGTCTGAAATTTTTTAGGTGAAAACTTAACTCAAATTTCTCTAACTTTCATGTTTTGCACAAGAATTGGTTTGGCCACTTTCATAGACAAATATGCAGCTCAAGTTGACACAAAAATGGGGCAATTTATCAAACACTTGGTATGCAATAAGAAGTCTTCTAAAAATCAATGAAAAACTCAATTTACAACCATGAAAAATTCCAGATTTTGACTCCAAATCAACATGCACCCATAGTACAAAGTTTTTAGGGAAAAATCAAATCAAGAAACATCATAAAATTTTGCAATCAAGCGTCATAACTTTCCAAGTGAGGTTCGGCCAGCCCTCTTGATTTCTCTTCAAAATTTTCAACATCATTCTTGCTTTCTAATCACAAAATGAACTCATCTCATAAACAACAACCACAACCACAATCAGGTCTTCAAGTCCACTACCTAAAAGTCACCTCAAGTTAGCTACCTAAGTTGGGAATTCAAGAGCCCAACTCAAATGTTCCAAACATAAGCATTTCTAGCAAAATAATCCATAGATCTGAAAGATCTAACACTAATAAAGTTAATACTAAAAGATTTAAGTGTTTTACCTCAAGATCTAGTTAGATCTAGCAAGATCGAGTAGGATCTTGTGAACTCTTCTTAATGATGACTTCCCAAGCTTAGCAACTCTAAGAATCTCCAACCTTAGCCAAAGATCCGCTTGTTTAATGATGATTTCCGTCTCAAATCACAAGATCAAGAAGATGCCAAGCAAGATGAACACAAGGTAAGCTTTAATTCCTCTTTCTTTCTCTCTCTCAATTTCAGACCACTCTCCCTCTCTCTCTCTCTCTTACGGCTGCCAAGTGAAGAAGAAGACATAAGAGAAATAGCTTTAATGGAGTCTTCAATCTTCAAGAAATGGAGGAAGAAGATGAAGTTGGAAGAAATTGTGATTTTCTCTCTCTATTTCTCTCTCACTCCAATCGGCCCTCTCTCTCTCTTGAAGCTTCAAAGGTTGGCTGAAATGGAGGAACAAGAAATAAGAAGCAAGGCTTTTTATAGACAAAATACATGGCTCTCCTTAATTTAAGGAAAAAGTAGTCAAACTTTACTTTTTGTCGCGTCGACGCGTGACACTCTAACTTTTATTAGTTTTTCTCATTCTGACACTGTCCAACCTAAAATATATCTCTGTAATATCTCTACATATGCTCAGTTTCACCTTAAAGTCACTATTCATGTCTCGGAACAAAAATTGATGCTTAAGCTAGCCGAAACGAAACACTGGCAAATAATTCTTGAAAAATTCTCTAAATTTGAAAATAATAACTCAAAGTATAAATTCACCAATATTTTAGTGAATAAACATAATTTAAATATTTTAATTTAATTTTCAGTAAAAACAAAATTTTGAGGCCCTCACATCCTTTGAAAATGAATGTACTATTGTGACATGCTTGAGTTCTCCTTCTCTTGTTATGATGATATAATATATTTTTGGTTCCACCTGGAATTTCATTTGCTAATATTTTATTTTTGTATTTATCTTAAACATTGGTCCTCTAAAAGATCATGGACGGTAGAAAGAGGGGACGAGGCCGTGGGAGAGGGCATAGGCAACCATGTGGGAGGTGACCGGGAGTCAGCGGTTGACCAAAACCGTGAGTCTAGGGATGAGGCTGGGGATCAAATAGCCATTGCCATTGCTCGAACGACTAATATATTGGAGCGTATGGCCGACCACCAGGGTCCAGGGCCTGCAAACCAACTTGTAGGCCCCGAAGGTGGTGAGGATAGGGTCTTAGAGTGATTTAAAAAATTTTCTCCATCTAAATTCTCTGGAGGGCCTGATCCCGAAATGGCCGAGAATTGGTTAGAAAGAATAAGTGACACATTCGCTGCTCTAAACTATTTGGAGGAAAGACAAGTGACTTTTGCGGCGTTTCAATTTGGAGGAGCCGCCCGATTATGGTGGAACATGATTAGGGCTAAATGGGATAGAGATCCCTAGGACATGGACGAATTTCACTAGAGAGTTTAACGCTAAATTCCTCCCTCCTTTAATCCAAGAGAAAAGAGAAGATGATTTTATTAAGTATTGACAAGGCACAGTAAGTGTCGTGGAATACGAGACACTGTTCACAAAATTGTCCAGGTTTGCCCCTGAGTTGGTGGCAACTGAACAAAGGAGAATAAGGAGATTTGTACAGGGGTTAAACGTGAAAATTCAAGAAGGCTTAAGAACTGTAGTGATGCAATTAAGAAGGCCAGAGATTTGAAAGTGCAAAAGCCCAAGTGAGAGCTTTTCAAGTGAGAAAAAGAAGTGCCCCTACTAGCAATATTGAACGGGGAGACACGAGTGCCCCACCACCCAAGATAGGAAGAGGAATAAGTGGAGTGACCATCTTGGGAACCCCTAAGAGGGGCCATGACGAGAGGTGTAGTATCAAAAGGGACTCCAAGTGGAGGGGGAGAACCGAGGAGTGCTCCGCAAGAAAGCCTAGCATCAACTCCTCATGTGCATTGTACGAGAGGTGTAGTATCGAAAGGGACTCCAAGTGGAGGGGGAGAACCGAGGAGTGCTCCGCAAGAAAGCCTAGCATCAACCCCTCATGTGCATTGTATTTATTATGGAAAGTCTAATCATACCGAGGACGCTTGCTAGAGAAAAGAAGGAAAATGTTTTAGGTGTAGGAGTAGTGATCATCAGTTCTCTGCATGTCCTAGAACCTGAGGGGGAATTGGGGTTCATCGAGTGGATAAATCAACCTCTAAGCAGACCAATGCAAAGGAAAATCAACCAAGGGTTCCAGCTAGGATCTATGCTATTAACCAACAACAAGTCTTGACCCCTCTGCGGTCGTTGAAGGTACAACCTGCATCTTTCAACTACTAGCTAAAGTATTGGTTGATTCAGGTGCTACATTCATTATGAATCTTGTCTTTAGGGGTGGTGTTGATCTAAAACCTGTTAGATTGCATTATGATTTAGAGATCAGAACACTTCCTGAAAACCAGAGTTTGATTACTATCTTGGTACATAAGGATTGTGAATTTTGGGTTGGAGAGCGAAAGTTGCTAATAGACTTAGTGAGTTGGATATTAAGGGTTGAATGAGAATATGGTGAAGAAGAAGTATCTAGAGTTATTTGTATAGAAAACATGAATTTCGAGGACAAAATTCTTTTAAGGGGGGAAGGATGTGAGGGCCTCAAAATTCTGTTTTTACTGAAAATTAAATAAAATGTTTAAATTATGTTTATTCATTGGTGCATTTATATTTTGAGTTATTATTTTCGAATTTAGAGAATTTTTCGAAAATTATTTGCCGGTGTTTGGTTTCGGCTAGTTTAAGCGTTAATTTTTGTTCCGAGACATGAATAGTGCCTTTAAGGTGAAACTGAGCATATGTAGAGATATTACAGAGATATATTTTAGGTTGGACAATGTCGAAATGAGAAAAACCAATAAAAGCTAGAGTGTCGCGCGTCGACGCAACAAAAAGTGGAGTTTGACTACTTTTTCCTTAAATTAAGGAGAGCCATGTATTTTGTCCATAAAAAGTCTTATTTCTTACTTATTGTTCCTCCATTTCAGCCAACCTTTGAAGCTTCAAGAGAGAGAGAGGGCCGATTGGAGTGAGAGAGAAATAGAGAGAGAAAATCACAATTTCTTCCAACTTCATCTTCTTCCTCCATTTCTTGAAGATTGAAGACTCCATTGAAGGTATTTCTCTTGTGTCTTCTTCTTCCCTTGGCAGCTGCAAGAGAGAGAGAGAGGGAGAGTGGTCCAAAATTGAGAGAGAGAAAGGAAGAGGAATTAAAGCTCATCTTGTGTTCATCTTGCTTGGCATCTTCTTGATCTTGTGATTTGAGACGGAAATCATCATTAAACAAGCGGATCTTTGGCTAAGGTTGGAGATTCTTGGAGTTGCTAAGCTTGGGAAGTCATCCTGCCATATGTGATAAGCGGTAGTATGTACCACACTTTAATGCGTGGGAGGTATCTCTCATCCCGCCTTAATCTTAAATCTTGAATACGTTGATTGGAGTGTTGTCTCATCGACCATATATGATAAGTGGTAGTATGTACCACACTCAATGAGTGGTAGGTACCTCTCATCCCGCCCTAATCTTAACTCTTGAATAAGTCGATTGGAGAGTTGTCTCGTCGACCATACATATTGAGTGGTAGTATGTACCACACTCTTATGAGTGGGAGGTACCTCTCATTCCGTCTCAGTATCTTGTGGGTGATTAAATCGGGACAGTAGTATGTGTTATGCTCAGTTAGAGTGGAAGACACCTCTCATCCCGTCTCAGTACCTTTTCCTTGATCAAAGTGAATTGTTTATTTAATTACTATGTGAATGCGTGAATTTTTGTATCTTTTAATAAACATATCCAAATGTACTCTTGAGTTTTCTCATTATGGTAGTTCTTAATGAACCATACTCTTATAAGTGATTTTTAATGACTCAACTGTTTGGAAAAGTACTATTTGATTCAAGTGTTATGATTTTGATCAAACGTGAATTTGCTTATTTTTCTGGAACCTCACCGATCTTCTAACTCACCCCAAAAATATTTATTTTCCCTCCATAGGGTTCGAGGCAAAGGAAGCACTTGTAGAGACTTACTAGTGTGACTGGTTGGATTAACTCTTGTTCTATTTGGGTATATTATTTCTGATGTCTTATGAAATGTAATTATTGTATTGAAGTAATTGGGAAATAATATCTCAGGGTTGTAATAGTATTTTGAAATATTTGGAATTATAAGTGTTGGAGTTTAAATTGTAATATTTATGGTTATGTTATTATTTTGGAGTACTTGGATGTAATTGTTGGAGTTTTATTGTAATTATTAAAGGCTAGCACTGAGATTTGATTGAGGATTATAGTGAGTCCCGATAAGAGTTGGGCAGGCGGCCCGCCGATCCCTTTGGTTCGCCTTAGGGGAAGGTGGGTCACAAGATTTACGTTTAATATGATAACAATAATAAATAAAATATTCATATTATTTACATGGAAAAAATGGATAAAGAAATCAAAAGAGTGCTAGTTTAGTATCTAATTTATATTGTATTTACCTAAAATCTTAAAGTACATTAAAAAATATGGACAAAAATCATAAAAATACATAAATAAATGCCAAAAGCACACCAAACACAACATTATTTTTCCTTCCTTCCATGTTCTTCTGCTTTACGCCACTTCCCCTTGACATTCCCCTACTTTGCATTATCCTCTTCCTCATTTTCTTAATCCAAACTTCCCACATCCTTCCAACTCTTCTCTCTCCTACAAACTCTACCTTCCCTTCACCCTCTTCCATACGTTCATAATCCAAACTTCCTCTTCTCCCTTCCACAAACTCTACTTTCTCTTCATCCTACCCTGTGTCTACCAAATTGTGCAATCTCTTCCCAATTTCACAACACATTTACCTCCTATCCTACTACTCTTTCCACCCATTTATAGTTGTAAATAATACCAGCTTTTCAACTTGTTTTTCAATAAATGAGTTTAGGTATGCAATTTAATTAGGTTCAAATGGGTAACCCAATTAAACTCATTAATTAGATGCTATTAAATGGATAGATTGGGACCACTATTTGGAGCTAATTAAATTAGACATAGATTGAAATTCAATCATTGGTAAGTAAATTTAAGAACTAATCCTTCCTACACTGATAGTGTATACATTTTCACCATTGGATAAATGACAACTATGCAAAATTTGAATTTTGAAATCCAACTTTTGCACATGTGTCATGGATCTAACAGTGATAGTGTATACACTGTCAGTGTAGGAAAGATTTATTCTAAATTTAAATCACTATCAATTCAATAATTATATTCTATTTTTCGCAAAAGCATATTTAATGTTCTTTCCCATTCTTTAACTTTTATTCTTTCAATTTTTGTTAAATTTCATCCCACTACCTTCTTCCCTTCCACCAAGTTTTGATTAACTCCTTGGGTATAAATTGATTTATTGGATTCACACCTAAACTATTTTTAGATTCTTGTAGAGTGACAAAATTTTAAAACTCCTTATGATCACCACTATTGGTTCTTCTGTGTAATATTTTTTTATTTTTTAGGTAAAAATTTATCTATTAACGTAATATATTTTTATTTTTGCTGATTACAATGATATTTTATTTTGTTGCTCAAAGAATATGGGAGAAAAAATAAATAAAATTGTGTAGTGGATTGTAAATGGTAAGATAACCAAAACCATATAAAACTATATCTATTTAACCCATATAAATCATCCATTTCAATAGTTTTATCCCAACCCACAGGTATAGCTTCCTTGACCTTACCCTCCCAACGCTATACTTCTATCTTTGTACTCCTTTTACTATTTAGGATTCGTTAGCTCACTTTTTTCCTCCCCAACCCTATACTCCTATCTTTCTACTCCTTTTATTATTTAGGATTCATTACCTTACTTTTTAAGTGTTTTGGTCAAATAAAAACTTAGAATTATAATCATCAACAAAAAGCAATTGCATATAACTTGCCCCTTTATTAATTTAAAATTCATAAAAAAAATTCTTTTATATGCACTTTTTAATGTATGTGTTATACGAAAAATTATCCAAATGGGGTTTTATGTATGTCAAAATTTATCTAGATGACGTTGTATATTAGAATGTTTATTTCATTGGTTGGAATAATTGTCTAATAAGATAAGTTTAAGGCTGAAAAATTGATTTAGTTGTAATAGATTAAATGTCTAAAGAATGGTTATAATAGGATATGTCATCAGAATATTTGATAAATCTATATAACTACACCCAAAAAGAAACTGCTAGAGATGCCACTATTTAAATGATTAAAAATTGGGACTAATCACATTATTCCTCAGATTTGGTAAATCAATCTTTATTAGTCAAGGAGTAAAATGGGTTAAAGTGATAAAGTTATAATAGGATGAATGATTTTAATATGGGACTAATCAAATTATCCAAATTTATTTTCTAATTATGGAAGGAAGAAGGGGTTAAACTCTGAAAATAAACTATAAATAATTTATTAAGCACTCATTTGAAGTGGGAAAGTTTTGAATTTTGAATTCTAATTGTCTAGGATTAGTTATGAATCACTATTTCAAAATTTTTAATTGAATTTATGTATTGAAATAAATAAAAAATCCTAAAAGAAGCAGAGGAGATTTGGAAACCATCTAGGGGTTCTTCACTAAAAATCCATCCCAGAATACTATATTTATATGTAGGTTATCTTCAAGTATTGAAGATCATAACAACTTCTACTTTTTTTTTCCTTTTTTGTTAAACAATGCACCCCTAAACCGTAGGTTGTGCCTTTCCCACTAGCCTTCCTATTAATAAAGCATGAATGATAGTTTTGGTGTTTAACAATTCTGTCGCTTTTTTGTATTGTCTAATTTACCCCCAAGTAATTAACGGTTTGGTGTTTCTCACCTTATTGTTTCTTTTAAAAAGCTTCCTATTCTTGAGGCTTTTAATTATTCAATAGTCAATTAATAAAATTAATCAGTTTCAAACTAAGAAAAAACACTCAAACTTAATAAAGATTTTATTTTCAAAAAACAAAAAAGGATTAGTCATTGCACACATATGTTGTGCCATGAACTATAGTGTTAACCAATAAAATGTGTGGGATAATTTAGGAGTTCAATACAAATATAAGATTAGAAAAACAATATACCTGTCATCATCCACAGAAATTAATCAGGCTTCACTCAAGTGGCTGTGGCTCTGCTATACCTTTATCAATTTTTCTCCTGCATCAATCACAGGATTTTCAACTAAAATTTTCTTCCATACTTAAACAAACTTATCAAAATAATGTACGTCTGTCGCATCAAACTGTTGCCTTTCATAAAAAAAGCAAGAGCTTGGCTAACACATATATATTGCTTGTTCTTGTTACAAGAATATTATTTTTTTAAATTCCTGTTACAAATTAAAAGAATTTCATGTTATTTGTGCCTCCAGTGAAAATTATCTTGGCTTTATCACTCGTTCCAATGGTTTAATGCTTTCTGTCTAGAAATAGTTATTTTCTTACTGTTAAGTTATTTGAACGACCATGTAACAATAGGCATTTAACGATCAGAGAGGGATGGATTTAATGTTTAGTGTTGAGATTTCAGGGATTAGAAATATTGAGTTCAAATCCTCCTCCTCCCTCTCCCTCTCCACTTCTTAAATCTTACCTCTCACTACTCAAGAAATTAAAAAAATATATTAAATTAATATAACCTCTAAGATCCCATACATTATGAATCTAATTGTTGCTTTACACTTATATCATTTTGTTTTGTTAGAAAATTGCTCTACATGATCAGGCTAACAAGTTACTAGATGAAACAGACTTCTGAGTCAAATTTTTGATCTTCATAGCCATACCCCTCTTGTTCTTTTATTTTTTGGGAATTCCTTTCTTGCGGTCTGTAATGGTTGTTTTAACTTTTCGTCAACCCCCTTATGTTTATAATTCATTTTAATAACCTCAAGAATCCACATTGCTACAAAAACATGTCCATTGTGCTTACACTCTACTCCTTAAATCTGTAAGTTTGCATATTTGCTTCAACAAATTTAAGCATGAGTTAGAATGTACAAATAAGTAAAAGCTGATTACTAGTTTAAAAATATGCATGCAAGTTTGACTGAAAAGCAACTCAACTAATCACCTGTATGTACTAATAAGACATGAAAATCCATTATAATATTTGAAATATACAGTGAAATCAGAAGTAGTTTAAGTACAGATATGGATAAATTTTCTCAATACAATGAAGAAGTTTCTCACCTCGCTGCACTTATTGCTAGTACAGGAGAATTCCTAACTTCACTTTTGCTTTTCTTGCCTCTTGACATTTTATTTTCCCCTAGGGGAAAATGCACTATTTATCTCCAATATTTAGAGTGCGAACTAATTCATTTCTAAAATTTCATCCAAAGCACATTTTATCCTCATAGTTTTACTGTAATTTTGACCAATTGAGTTCAATTAAAGGATTATCAAGTAATTTGGATGGAATATCATCACACCCCATCAGTAGTTATATTATTAATTTAGCCATTGATTAAGTTACAGAAATATTACCAAAATCTGGGGCTGATTGATAATTAAAATCTTTCTTTTACGGCCACATTTTTCTTAATTGGCTGGATTTAATGCTCTTCTCTACGGCTGCATTCCATCCAAATTGATTAGTAATCCTTCAATTGTTTTCAATTGGTCAAAATTATCAAATTAAGATGATGAAATGTATTTTGGCTAGAACATTAGGAATGAAGTTGGTTCACATCTCAAACATTTGGCGATGAAAATTGTATTTTTCCCCTTTTCCCACACTTCTTAACTCCATCGATTTTGCCAAATATAAACCTCCTGCATGGGAATCCCTTCTTTACCATCTTTCCTTGAGAAAATTAAGAAACTTAATTTACCCTCTCATAATGACTTACAAATAGAGTTTTGATAGAGTCCAATTTCATCGTGGTTAGTTTTCTTTGAATCACTGACTAGTTTTAGGAATTAATTCTTACTAATCTGGATGATTAGTAAATTTTATACTTGTATTCTATGGATTATATCTTCTTATTCTTTCTTAATCATTTGAGCTTCCTTAATGTCTTACTTCCCTCATGATTAGTGAATAAATTGTTAGATTATAGTAACTTTGTATTTCTAATAATAAAAAAAAACTTGTGCTACTGGTTACTACAGAGAAGCCCTTTTTTTAGTGATGCTTATTAATTCAATGGTAATTATCAACCATTATATAATCTCAAGAAATGTTCAATTTCCAATTTTGACATAAGAGTTTCCTATGGGTTTTCATACGCGCACTTACCCATTTATGGATCATCAAGGGTAAATTCCAATTTTAATAAAAAAAAAAAGATCACAAAAAATATGCACTATGTACTTAATAATATTAGAAAACAAACATGATTTTGCTTATATGTGTTTCAATAATATAATTTTGTGATAAAATATGCTTTATAGTCCATGCAACACACATTAACGGTGAAAACTAACCATTGAATAAAAGTGAATATAATAGAATGAATTAAAAGTAAATTAAAAACTCACTCTGAATACATAAATAATAGTGGTACTGGGGAGTAAGTAGCTACTAGTTAATGGCATGGGGAGTAAGTAGTTACTAGTTAATCGCATAGTAGTTACTAGTTAATCGCATATAGATTGTGCACTGGATAAGCTAAACACTATCAGTACATCACTATTTTTGCAGCCAATTTAAGTTTGGATCAAGCAATTGGTTGGGAACAATGCATAGCTCATTTTTTTTCTGTGATTTTTTGTATTTTGGGGTCTAGTCTAATTTCAAATTAAGTTGGTTAAAAATTTATGTTATTTGGAATTATGCTAGGCATTTTGTGTTTAATTTGTTTTCGTGCTTCTTTTGGTTGCTTGAAATATGGTTAACAATTCAGGCTAGGTCTCATTGATCGGAGATTTTTATATTGGAATTCAGGTTGGTAGTTCTCATCATTATGAAAACTAGGTATAGATGCTCTATTCATTATGAAAATATTGTTTTACTTCATGAAGCCGCTTTCATGTTGTGGTGTAGAGTTTCGAGATAATCTGAGGCTGTATACATTATACTCCTGAGGTATTGTGAATTGTGGGGGTCTACATGCTAAATGTGGACAAAGGTCTTACTCCCTTACAAGCTTGTTTGGAGTGTGGATTATGAAATTTGTGTTTAGTTCTGGTTGCTCTTTGCTTCAGCATGTGTGCTCTCCTTTGCTTTTGACTTCAAAATTATTTTCGTGTATCTGTTGTTTATTTCATGTGTGCTATCTGCTTGTTCTTATCAGGTGCATAAAATATTGGGATTCGGGATGCATGTTTTTGGTAATTTTTATTGTTGTCCATTTTTTTTTTTGAGCAAAACTGAAGCTTTGTACTGATAGGAACAGTGATTTTGTCCAAAGGAAAATAGAGGATCCTACTACATCAAATAGCTCTATGGTTTATACAAAGTTGAAATCAGTTAATACACGTGAGAGGAAGTCCAGGTTCTATGGCTAATCCTAGTTTGTTATGACTAACGAAAACTTTCCCCAACTAGCAACTATATCACGTACAGCGTTTAAAATTTCTTCAATGATTTTTACTTTTGCTACAGGCATGTGTTTGAGCAGAGCTTGGTCACAAGCCTTCAAAATATTGTACACCACCCCAACAAAGACCAGTCTGCTTACTTTGTCTACGAAGGATTTCATCTTCCAATGAGTACATAACCACTGCAATTCATTCGGCCATGGTAGAATCCCTATAGCAGCTAAGCACAGGTTTCTAGTTGCCCTTGACATAACTCGCGTAACTTACTATCCAATTTTATACCCCCCTTTTTAGTCTATCCCCGGTATTCAGCTTTCTAAGACTTAACGTCCACACAATGAATCCACACCGTGGTACTGCTTCTTTGCCCAAACCAAATTTACCAGCTTACTAATCTACCAGGAGGCCTCACATAGTCAAAGAACATGTGTTGTCCAGTGTATTAATAAAATAGAATCTTAAAAAATGACAGAAATTTTCTGCTTGTTACATGGATTGTCATGGCCCTCTGCCATGAAGAAAGGCAGGTTTTAACAAGATTGGTGGACATTCTTTATTTGGTCTCTGTCTTTTATTGTGCACTGGGAGAATTGGAAGATAGTTTTTACTATGTGATAACTAGTAGTTTTTACTATGTGATAACTAGTACAAGTGAACTGTGGTTGCTTTTTCGTCATGGGACATTTTTTCTTCCCAGTTTGACATGTACTTTTCTTGTAGACAAACTCATGATGGCATTTTCAAGCAACATAATAGTAGCTGTTACTCCTTTTAGGTATATGATGATATTAAGTACTGTGAAGAGAAGGCATCATATGCGAAGACTGCCCCGTGGCCTGAACACTCATCACACTTAGGAGAAATTTTCAAAAATGTGATGGTTTTTAAATTTTTTCTACAAATAGGGTGATTTGGGTTTAGTTTTCCGTCCAGTGATGTTCACATTTGCAAAATGCAAATTCCTGTAAACTCATATTTGATAAATGCGAGTTCACTGGAAAATTCAATTTAAAAAAAAAGTAAATTTTTTGAATTCGCTTTCAAAGAATGCAAGTTTATCGAAACTCGCATTCTCTGAATGTGAGTTCACTGGAAAATTCAATTTTAAAAAAAAATTAAATTTTTTGAACACACATTCAAATCGAAACTCGCATTCCCTAAATGCGAGTTCACTTAAAAATAAAATTAAAAAAAAGTAATTTTTTTGAACTCGCATTAACAGAATGCGAGTTTATTGAAACTCGCATTCCCTGAATGCGAGTTCACTTAAAAGTACAATTTAAAAAAAGTAAATTTTTTGAACTTGCATTAATTTCAGTGAAAAATACAATTTAAAAAGAAAAGCTAATTTTCTGAACTTGCATTTTCATGGAAAGTTGGAAAATTAATGTCCTAAAATTCGCAATCATAAATGTGATTTTCACGTAAACTAGAACCCCAAAAAAAAATTCCTATTACCTCTAGGATTTTCATGGGTAGAAGATTATAAGTCGTCAGGACGTGCCCACGTTATGATGACTGATGCAATTTTGAAAGTTGCGTTAGGCCGCCAAGAAGATTTCACTTGATCAGGACGTGGCCACGTCACGATGCCTGATATGATTTTCCAAGAATGGATTGGGTCTATCAGAAGACTTCGCTCAGTTAGGATGATGCCTGATATTTTTTCTTTGTGTGCTTTCAGGAAATACTTGACAGTTAAAAAAAAAAAACCCGAATTTTTTCCCTCTTTATTTTTTCTTCTTTACTACTGATGACCCAAACCCCAAACCCCAAACCGTGGCCACCCCTAACTGGAATGCGTAGGGACTCTGAAAGAAAAAATAAATTCAGTGAGTTTGATATTGCCTTATTTTACTTGCAATACTTATCAATTTGTTATGTAGTGAACATTGTGCACCTTCATGTAGGTGAGTTGATAATATTACTATAAAATTTTTGTTCCCTTCCAACATAGATTTCAATTTATGTACCACTTACGACCCTAAATGCGTAATCCCCAAACCCTAAACCCTACAACCCTAAAGGTTAGTAACCCTAAACCCTAAACCATAAACCCTAAAACAATAACCCTAAGGCCCTAAACCCTAAACCCTACAACCGTAAAGCCCTAAACCCTAAAACCCTAAACCCTAAACCATAAACCCTACAACCCTAAAGCCCTAAACCCTAAAACTGTAAACCCTAAACCATAGAACCCTACAACCCTAAAACCCTCTTACAACCCTAAAACCATAAACCCTAATACCCTAAACCTAAACCTCGAACCCTAAAACCCTCATGTAAAGTTTTTTTTTTAACCATAGACTATAACTCTCATCGTAATAATATTGACAAGCACCTGTTTTTTAAACTTTCAATGCATAAGAGGTTTGCATCATCTTAGAACTTTCATATTTTCAAAATACACAATACTTTGTCTTTATCACAACTAAATATTTTGCAGACGAGATTTAAACACATTGGGTTGTTGAAGTTTTTCATTTTAACAAATATTTTATCATTTCAATTTGAATTCTTAGTATGAAATATTCTTTTTCCCTTTCGGATATTGAAAAATTTGTAGATAGCTTGTATATTTAATCTCATTCCAACAACACCCGTTTGCACCATATGCTGCATTTGTTGTCGTACTTCTCATTATTTTTAGTGAATGTATTAATTTAAAAAACTTAAAACTTAGGGTTATCATTATCGGACCATGGGCAAAATGCATTTAATTTTTGGTGTTAGGATAAAGCATATATTGCAAGTTTGATACATAAATCATTTCATTATTGTCAATTGTTTTGAGTTCAATTAAGAACTTGTACCGAGCTCATTT
This sequence comes from Gardenia jasminoides, assembly GCA_013103745.1. Classification (NCBI taxonomy): domain Eukaryota; kingdom Viridiplantae; phylum Streptophyta; class Magnoliopsida; order Gentianales; family Rubiaceae; genus Gardenia; species Gardenia jasminoides. Next base: position 735,672 of record CM023104.1, on the reverse strand, counting down.
ATATATTTGTCAGTTTTTTTTTTTTTTTTTTGTAGATGATAGGGTTGAAAATACATTAATTCACAACTCGCCATAATATTACATATGAATTTCCTATTAATGTTATCCTTAAACCAGTGAACAAAGATATTTTTAAAAATTATGAATTTTTTGCAACTTAATTTTCATAGTAGTACAAGTGATGCATAATTTTAAGGTCTTTGCTAATAATTTTTACTGTAGGGGTGGTTAGCTTGTAGAATTTTGGACCAGTGATTCTGACCAATTCGAGGTTGGCGCAACAACTTCTATCCTGAAATTTTCGTGGTCGACTAATTTAGGTGCTTGCAAACGAAAAATATACATTTCTTGCTTTGAATTAATAGAAAAAAAAAACTAATCAATCAATACAAGGTTCAATGTCCTCCAAGATGTCCACCAGTACCACACTCTCTACGTCTACGGGTTCTAACTCCTCAACGTGGCAGGTTTTGCACAACCGAAGTCACTTGAGTAGTGTGTGACTCATGTGTGGCCTGCTGATCATGTAAATCCTCAGTACGAGGATCTATTTGTTCAGAACGTCCTTCCCGTTGACTGGAAGTTCCAACATCTAGGTTCTCCATAGGTGTGAACCCTTGGAACGTCATCAGTGACCTAGATGTCGTACCCTCCTGCATAATCAGCGACTGAGGTGTGAGCACAGTAGATCCACCACAATTGTGTTCGGTAGCCATTGAACTTCCGCCAACGTCTATCTGGAGATGTGCTTCGGTGATTGCACCCAACGGCGCCGACCACCACCATGTTGGCCTCCACCTACATTCGGAGGAGTGCACTCAACACGACGTGGGTCGACATGGCGTGGAATGTCATGTGTTATAGGTGGAGGGTGAAGTGCAAGACGCCGTAACACCCCAACATGCTATAAACTGGTGGATACAAACTCCCTGACTGCACCGAAATGAGGCCTGTGTTGATTGTCGCATAATGCCTCAAAATCTAATGCCATATAATGAAGGTGTGACATAGCATCCACCTGTACAAAGAATGGCATATTAAGAAATGTATAAATGCAGTCATGTGTCGTAATATTACGTATGGCTTAGGAAAATTTGCGTGTGGTCTTAGTAGGTAGAGAAACTTACAAGATATTCTGCTCTGGCACTATCGCCCTGATAGCCCTCAGCAACAAGAGGATGTTGACTCAGGTTTGATATGTAGAGAACTGTCCGCTGACGATACCACCAAAAATAGTCATCAGATCGATATGTAGTATCATCAACTACAACGCCATCAGCCACCTGTGAATACCGATGGGTCCAAACATCAATATAATGCACCTGTGCAGTGCCCCAATCTTGATTCTTCCTGCCACGGCGACTAAATCAATGTATCAATGCGTTATTCTCTGCTAGTCGAGAGTCGGGCATGAGCTGTTGTAATCCAAACTGCCGCATAACTCGGTGAGGGAGATGCGGCTCGACAACCTCCCAGCAGATGATGTACTTGACAGATTTCCAAATGTCACGTCTTGCAGTACAATACTCAGAGAGAGATGCAAGAATCTCCTCCGAGTACGGAAGCCAAATGAACTGAAAAAATACAAAGAAATACATCATCACAACTTGTACATCTTTGGCAAAGTTTTTCCTACAAATGATTCAAAACACCCTACTAGCAATCCCAAAAAATTCAACATTTATAGACCCATATCAAATCAATGTATAACCACATATATTAATCTGTTGAATAACACGAAAGTATAAATTATACAAGATTGGAAACTATTGATAGATATTGCTAGGAATACCTCATCATGCCGCAGCCCAGTCAACTAGTCTCTAAGAGCTGGCAAGACATGTCATACAACCCTATGTAAGTCGAGGCCAATATCCCATCTGCAAATCCAAAGAAAAATTTAACAGGGTTAGTAACGCATTTGTAACAAGGGTATGGAATTTGAATTGCAGGTAAAGTAAGTAGTCCTCTACCTAACTCCATAAGGATCGGGATAGTGCTCTAATGGCCGTACTCGATCAAGGCGCAAAGTCGGCATTCGTTCCCACGCCCATATCAATGAACATATTAATACAAACATAACAACATCCATACCGGTATAGAACTGCATTATACCTGTAGAAGCAGCAAGGTCCTGCAATCTCGACAACATCAGGCCGTGTGGCGGTACATAGAGACTGATAGAGTGTCACCAGAATTGTACTCCCCCAATTGTACTCCCCAACGGTCTCCAAGTCCTGCAAAAGTGGAAGCCACATCAGGGAAAGTTTATTCCCAGACTTATCCGAAAACAAATGACTGCCCAAGAGTAACATGAGATAGATACGTGCCCTCTGTCTAAATGTCTCATTCGTAGCATCACCCAGCAAGCCCGTATCCAAAGCCGTAGACAAACAACTAACTCTCAGATGGCCCTGGTCAAAGTTAGTCGGCTCAGGGGAAAATCCTAAAAGCTCCTCACAAATGGCCTCCATTCCTCGACGGTGTGAGACACATCCACACCTGTAATTAGGGGTCTGTCAATGCGTAATCTCCATATGACCTCTACATCCTGTAAGGTCACAGTAGCCTCTCCGATGGGGAGATAAAAGGTATGTGTCTCCGGGCGCCACCTCTCCACTAAACTAGTGATCAAAGCATGATCCAGCATCTGATAGCCACAGAGTAGTACCTCCTCATCTGGATATAATGACGTACCTGCTCAAGGATCGGTCTGTGGTCCTAGAAAGCTTTATCAAACCGGCGGACTGCGAGCTGATCGCCTGCTATATGGCCATGAAATATAGAAGCTGCTCTGTGGCCAGTTCCCACCGCAATAATGTCAGTCACATACGGACCGGGGTGCACATCCGACTGTGGTGGAACATCAGCCATAATTACCTCTACCTATACATTCACAATTTAAACTATCTATCAAGATACAATCACAAAATGAGTATACATTATTTAAAAAACATAAAACTACTGTCACCAAATATTAGCAATTAAAACGTCATAAAAATCTTACAATTAAAACCCAATAATACACATTCCACAACCATGGTAGGTAAACTCTAACATTAAAACTCTTACCTAAATTTGCAATAGGTGTTAACAATACATTATCAATACAAAGTAGGTGTTACCAATTTTGTTACTCCAATGCCATTTATTAATTACGATGTTACTTTCTAAGTTGCGCTAAGTCAACATCAAATTTTATCATTCCGTGATCGACAGAATAAATAAAAAAATGTCTCGACAGCAACAATTAGTTTCATTATTGCCCGTTAAAAGAATGGAAAAATGGGATTGACCTAACAACAAAATGGAGAAAAATAGTAAATCATTCATAAATGTAATGAACACTTCTAAATTATCTTGCCAACCATGGAACATAACCCTATGCATACATTTAACAACGCTATGTTTAGCATACATCACCTTGTAAGCACTCTAAAATGGGATTTTAATAACAGAAATTTCGGCAGAGAAAAATAAAATGAAACAAAAAACTTCAAAAAAAATTGTATAATACATTGACGAATATTCTCTTAACTACATTTATAAAAATTTCGGCAGAGTCTCCCCTAGAACATTACTAACACTCCCTGCCAGCAAACACATCTGCATTACACAGCCTCCAAATAAAAATAAGAGCAGACAACACACTACGCACTACACCAAATAATGTAAATACTGAAAACACATAATACGAATCATAACCTAGAATTTGGACAATTCCTCCTATTATGACCCCTTTCATGACAATTTGTACACCTTCTCGGTTCCTACGGGTCTTTCTCATCCATCTCATTACGAATTCTTCTAGCTCGAACCCTTCCTGCCTTCCTTGCAATGAATCTGCTACTATCAACTTGCAATTCCCACTTAGGATCCAACCAATTATCCGGATACGGTAAAGGGTTGAAAATTCCAGAATATTGCTGGAACCACCTTGTTTTGGTGGATTGCTGATCTACATGCTTGATTGGATTATCCTCTCGGTGTCTACATACAGCTAGAGCGTCAGAGTATGGAAGCCTATACATCTGCCACTTTTCGCACGAGCATTCATTCTCCAAATACTTAACAGTCTGTGTATTACCTCCTTTGCCATCCATGCGGCGGCCTGTCACAACTTTGTATATACCTGTTGTGCCATGATACTCCACAACCCTATGCAATCCTGCTTTTTGATCAGCAGCATTAAAACACAGCCAAATCCTTGGAGAAAATCTATGACGACAGTGATTAGCATCCGCTCTTCTCCTCTTAAACAGTTCGACTGTCCGGTGAAATGTCATATCCACGCATGCTCGAATTGGCAGATGTCATGCTCCTTTCAAGACATTATTGTAACTCTCCGACATGTTGGTAGTAAGAATACCCCAACGATGACCTCCATCGTAAGCCAAACACCATTTTTCTTCTTCAATTTGTGATAAATACGCCCACGCATCCAGGAAGTTGTATTGCATCTCGCGTTTCAGTCCCCTCCACTTATGCATCTGTCTAACTTTCCCTAACGCCCAACACAACCTCTTAAGGTGTAATCTTTTATAGCGTGTCATGAGATTGCTTCGGACATGTCGAAGACAGAATCTATGGAATGCCACCGGCTCCCTCCAGTAGTCGTGTGTCGACATGGCTCGGATGATACCTTGATGGCGATCCGATGTCACACATACAGAATAACGGTCTTGGAGCACATGATATCGTAACTGGTCCATGAACCAGTCCCAACTATCAATTTTCTCCTCATCGACTAAAACATAGGCAAGTGGAAGTATCTGATTGTGCGCATCTTGTGTGACTGCAACAAGGAGTTTGCCTTTGTACTCACCACGCAAATGAGTGCCGCCAACACAAACCACGGGCCTACTCATGTGAAATGCCAGAATTGCAGGTCCAAATGCCCAGAACACGTACCTAAATGTCTTAAGCCAGTCTCCACTATTTGGGTGGTGCAACCACGTAACAACTGTCCCTGGATTGGACTGCACAAGTGCATGCATGTATTTGGATAGTTCGGTAAAATTTGCATCCAGAGATCCGAATACAAGATCAATAGCCTTCCACCTATTGTACCATGCCTTCTTGTAGGTGATGTCAACCTTCAAATCAGTCTTTATAGCAGACATTATGTTTTTAATTTTGAATCCAAAATCGTCCTCAACACTTCGGACTATGTGACTGGCAATAACCGATGAAGTTAAGTATCTATTATTGTTACCTGACAATGTACCAAGGCAAGTGTGATCCCTAGTCCATCTAGTAATCTGCCATAGTCTGTGAGTCTTTTTTTGAAGTACTCTAATAGACCAGTCACGCTCTTGGGTACTCGCGCCCGTCACACCATGACTTGCATCTTGCCACCCAGGTGTCCCTCTTACTTTCAACTATCCTAAACTCTTTGTTTTGATCGATGGACCACAACCTGATGCCTTCACGAGCTGCTGCTTTCTTACAAATCTCATGTGCAAACAAATATTTCTATTCTCCTCGCTGTATATAAAAATACTAGTGTAATCATCCTCATCACTAAGGTCATCGGCATCATCGGTTTCAAGGTTAGTAAAAAATGCCAAGCCTCTTGGAACATTTGACTGACCAGAATGAATATTCTGCCCAGTGCCACTAGATTGCTCGTTAGATGGACCGGAGTCATCAGTAAAGGTAGTTTGATGACCGAAATCATGTTGAAAGCCACATGCGTCGGGCTCATCATCTGAATCGCTTAGAGGGACGTCCTCAGAGTTGGACTCTTCTGCATCCTCTACATCAACCTCTCAATCAGTCTCATAATCTGAAGTAGGAATTGTAGTGCCTGTACCGGTATAGACATTATCATCATCCAGTACTCGGCAACTTGGACCCGAATTTGAGTGATATGCATGAGGAAACTGCTGGAATGGCAATATAGGCTCACTAAAGGTAGACATTGAGTCAAGATCATGGAACTAGGGGCTGTGAATGTTTTGAGGTACTACAGACTGCCTTCCAGAATACCCCATATCATCAGCTACGGGTTGTGACCATAATTGTTCCCTAGAAATATCTCTTAGCATGTGGTGGGATGCAGATCCCGTCTCGGGCACTGCCGTGTGGGAAGGGCGATGCACCCTTATTGGATCCGTACAAGCATTGAAAATGGACATCATCGGGCCAACATTGGGAGCGAAAGGAATTGGGCCAATTTCCTCCTTCTGAATGTATATTTTTACAATGTACGACGTATTTGTCTCACGCCATAAATCATACATATCCTCCAAGGTTTCATCATCCGCAACTGGGGAAATAGTATATGCCAAGCGCCCGGACGGTTGACGGAGGAATATTTTAAGTTTGCAAATTCCCTTGTCCAGTCCCATATATTCATAAACTTTGTCAACTAACTCATCATACGAAACTCTATGCCGCAGTTTGACTGAGTGATTGCAGGCAGGAGAAAAATAACATACTGACCTCTCATGATAATGTATTTGACCTCCCCAATAGAAAAATACTCGAAGAGGTCGCTCGGCAGATATGTTCCCCAAATTTGTAATCACCGAGGTCACTAGATGAGGCAGAAGATGCTTATTACATGAATGAATACTAGGCAGAGGCACGTATTCAAGAATAAGAAATCTAGATTTTTGTTAATGTAAACAAGGATTATTTCCTATTAAGAATTTTATTGAAGGGCATAATGTCTAAATAAAATTTTAGAGGAATATTGACAGAGTCTCCCCTACAATATGACTAAATCTCCCTGCCAGCAAGTCCATTGCATTCCAAGAACAAAGAAAAGTAATATGAAAGGAAAGGTAATAGATGTGGAGGGTAGACATTATGGCATATGTTAGAATGAGGCATAACAATAAAAAATGCGAGTTCAAGCATTATATGAATACATACTATGAGTATGAAAACTGCCTAACAGAAAGACCCACTGTTATAGATGAATACTGATTTGTATTCGTCTGTAACAGTGGGTAGATGTTTAGCACCCATTAGCTCACTAGCATAGTAGTCGGAAGTAATAAGAATTGGATAAGTTAATGGAGATGTAGGGAAGACCAGAATGAATAACACTGCATGTCGTACATAACTGTAACAGTCGATTATGACTGTAACAGTAATACACAAAAACCACTACGCTTTTACCTTAATTGTCTAACCACAGCCTTCGTTTTGTATTGCCCTGTTATTTTGTGAAGTTTAACTAAAAACTTAAAAAACTTTAGGCAGAATCTCCTCTATAACATAACTAAAACTCCCTGCCAGAACATCCAATTTCTTACTCAACAAATGTATTACATAATAACGTGGCAGCTAACTGGATGTAATTGGCTAAACTTGCTATTGCAGTCTGGGTACATATCATACAAAAAAGCAAATTAATAACATAACATTATGATCAAGTAATTCGAAAACAAGGATGCAAACGTAACTAATGAAGCCACGCATCTTTGCAACATACACCTGCTAAGCAGAAGTACAATTGTATTTTATTCTGGAGTCAATATTACTAACCTATATAGTAATCTGCAGTACCCCTCAAGCCTCGAGAATGCAGTAAAAAACCTCCAAATTTATTACTGGAGTTTGGTCTGTCAATCATACAGAACAGTGTGGTTAATTACTTCAAATCATAGCTTGAGCATAATCAGAGGAACAAGAATCGAAACTAATTGACAGCACCATCTGCAAATCGGTTTTTATAGCCATGGGGAGGGATGGTAGGCAAGGGGAAAAAGACGTTGTTCATTGGAATAAAGTATGACAAAAGTAAGAAATTAAGACACAAGTATCTAAATTAAAATTTAAAATACATCATGAAAATGGAGTATAAGTTCGGGGTGGAAAGTGCAATTGGTCCATCTAATAATGGCAAAATGAAAGTTAATTAATAAAAAATGGAGAAAAATAAATCGAAACAGGAAACGTAATGACAACTTCTAACTTGTGTTGCCTAATTTAGAAAGGGCATTATGTAAAAAATATTTGCAAAAATTTCGGCAGAGCATCCCCTACAAAACGACTAAAACTCCCTACCAACAACCATAATTGATTTCAACGCATCCATCTCATAACATAAACTCGACGTACATTGGACAACACTATGTTTAGAATACTTCACCAAAAGGCTTACTGATCATTGCCGAATTTAGAAAGGACATTATGTAAAAAATATATGGAGCAAAAGAAAATTCCACACAGAACGTAGTAACAACTTTTAACTGCTATTGGCAAGTTTACAAAGGATATCATGTACAAAATAATTTCTAAAAATTTAGACTGAGTCTCCCCTATAATCAGCAGAATGCAAGCACAATAATTTTAAGGAAAAATGTACAAATCAGCAATGCCCAAATATTAACATCGCATGATGCAATTTTTCCCAATTTCATTTCATTTATTTTCTTTTACAATTACACAATAGTTATACTAAAGAGGGGAAAAACACTATTGACTTAACAATCATTTAAAATATGGGCCCCCACTACTTGACTTCAACACCTACATGTTTAAACCAGAAGACTCCAATTTCCCGTAATAGTTTACGTTGTAAATATGTGGCCAATGATTGGTAATACTGTACTTCTTAAAACAAAATAACTAATATAACATCATGATTAACCACTAATCAAAGCCTAATTAAGTAGTACTGGATCAATGACTGAAGCAGTTATGCACAAAAAATAGCTTAGTGGTTAAATGGGTTTTGCGAGGTCGCCTGTCAAGGTTCCAATTTTATAGTTTATAATGGATTTAAATGCCAAGTGAAGGAAGAAATCGCTGCTAAAAACAACAGGATCTTCGTTAATTATGCAGTTGGTGGAGCCATGAGGACAAGGGCAAATAAGTTTCTATAGCAGAAGTAACACATTCTACAGTAGCAAATACCAAGCTAAAATACAGCCCCACGACTGGCTTTCAGAAGAAAAGTAATCACACTATTTTGGACCACACGAAAGTAAGCTATGAGATATTGGAAAATGAAACAAAAAATTGCTCCAACTGTTGACAGCAGTTCAGTTTGAGACCTCTAGCCAACAAGGCATGCTGTAGGTTCAGTTTGAAGTTCAATTCCTAACAAAGGACATGACCTGACGTAGTCGCTTGTTATCGTACAGGGGAAGAAGCTGATATGAAATGGGGAAAAACACAAAACAAAAAAAAAACTATACATCTGAAATTAACAACACTAGAGCCTTGCTTGTTTACAGCAATCTTAAGGGATAACTTGAGAAACATTCCAAATAATGTTTGATAATTGCTGCCACCTTTCGTAATATTTTAAAAATTACACTGTTAATCGTGATCCCGAATTTTGACAATTACAAAACAATTGATGAAGTTTATCTAACATTTTCCATTAAGGATATTTGCAGCTCAGGTAATCATTGCAATTGGTACAATTTGAAGAACTTAATCAAAAGAAGCAAAAGTCACTGATGACTGTAGGACGCTCGATAGCTTGTATTGGACATCCGATAAAACTCGAAACATCCCTATCGGACACTCAACTTGATGTACGTCCACTAGACAGGGAATCCATCGGACACTCGTATCGGATGCACAACAACCTTACCGGACGTCCGATCGTATCCAAGAAGTTTTTTGAGCTCTCTGATCGCTGTCGGACGCAAAGCTCATCAAACGCTAAAATATGCATCGGTCGTCCGATCGTATTCAAGAAGATTTTTTGAGCTTACTGGTCGTTATTGAACGCAAAACTTATCGGACACAGAAATAGACATCGGCCGTCCGATAAAGAACGAAACAGCCTGTCGGACGCTAGCATCGGACGCACAACATGGTGTCAGACGTCCGATAGCCCCAACGGCTAGTTGACTCTTCAACTTCTTCTATCCGTTGATCTCAAATATCAAGGCAATTTTTGGTCCCCTATAAATACAGCCTTGTTTGAACTTCAAAAACAACTTTGCACACTTAGATTACAAGTTTTTAAGAGTGATTTTAGCAAGAAAATACTCTTGGCGTAAGAATTGTTGGTCTTGAAGTATTAGTTCATTTGCAAGTTTTTCAATTGTGAGTGATGATTGAATTTCACCAAGTTGAAGTTGCTTGAATTGAAGATTATTCTTCAAGCTCGAGTGGAGCTTTGAAGAAGATTGGTTTGCTTTCTATCATCTTATTTTTAGCTTACCTTTCGATTTATTGATTGCTATATCATCTATTGATCTCATTTCTCATTGCTTATTTGTGAGGCATTTCAATCGATCAAGAGATTACATCGTTCATTGTGAAAAAGGGGCACTATTTGATTACTTTTTTAATCAACCTAATTCACCCCCCTCTTAGGTCGTCTTTGGGATTTACAATTGGTATCAGAGTTTGGTCTTTAGGATCAAGTTTAACCGCTTAGAGAAAAGATGGCAACCAACAATGCTATGTTTGTAGAGGGACAATCGGTTACTAGGCCACCTATGTTCAATGGTTCAAACTATGTTAGTTGAAAAGAACGTATGATTATTTTCTTGCAATCTATTGACATTGATCTATGGTTTATTGTCAATGAAGATCCGTACACTGCTACCATTGATGATCCCATTACTCATGTTCCTAAATTAAAAACTAGAAATGAGTTGACACGTGAGGATAAGACTAATCTCACTTCAAATGCTAAAGCCATGAATGTACTATATAGTGCATTAGATTCAAATGAATCCATTAGAGTTAAAGGATGTAAATCAGCCAAAGAAATTTGGGATAAATTAAGGGAGACTCATGAAGGTAGTGAGGATGTAAGGGAACAAAAGAAGTCTATTTTAGTCACTAAATACGAATCATTCAAAATGGAACCTCATGAGAATGTAGATAAGATGTATTGTAGATTCAATGATCTTATTAAAGACTTGGAGGTGCTAGATAAAGAATACGCCCTTGGTGAGAAAAATAGAAAAATTTTAAATGCTTTATCTAAAGAATGGGAAAATAAAGTGACGGTAATTGAAGAGGCAAAGGACTTAAATTCAATGTCTATTGAGTCTCTTATAAACTCTCTAACATCTTATGAGTTGAAGCTCAAAAGCAAGGTACAAGATGAAGAAGATGCAAGGGCCAAGAGGAGCATTGCTCTAAAAGCTTCTCAAGATGAGGATGACTCGGTCTCACAAGATGATGAAGATGTTGATTGTGATGATAGTGATCTTGCACTCATCACCAAAAGTTTCAAAAGAATTCTCAACAAAATAAGATTTAAGAAAGGGGGTCCTAGCAATCAAAGCCCCAACCAATTCAATAAAAGGTTCAAGGGAAGACAAGATACAAATAAAAAGCAAGGAGATAGATGCTTTGAGTGTGGACAACTTGGCCACTACGCAGCTGATTGTCCGACAAAGAAGAAGAAAGAAATAAAGAATGAAAGAAAGCCAAGGTTCAATAATTTTCAAATCACTTGGAATGAATGCAATTCAGAAGGTGAGATTAAAGAAGAAGAGGAATCTGCTCAAATTGCCTTTATGGCAATTGGTGACAATGAGGTAACATCTTGCAACCCTCAATGTGAAAGTGATGATGATGATGATGATCTTGAATCATTTATTGGTAGATTGCATGAAAGTTTGAAAGAATCCTATGCTAGAAATAAAGAATTAAAACAAAAAATCACTTTTCTTTTACAAGATAATGCTAACTTATTTCAAGACAACAAAAAGCTGAAATATGACAATGATTGCTTAGTAAAAGCTGAAATTGAGTTGCAACATGAGCTTGATAGAAAAACAAGCCTTTGTGAAATGTTTAAGGAAAAACAAAATGAATTAAAAAGAAGAATATATAACCTTGACATGATTCTTCAGAATAGAAAACAAAATATTTTTGCAAGGAATGATTTGAAGCCTCACTTTAATGTCCATGAAAGGAAACTAACCTTTAGTGCAAACGAGTTCACAATTTATAGAAAAAGAGGAGTAAGGTTTATCAAACCAATTCGTGCAATCGATCGTACCATTATGTGTGATTTTTGTTGTCAAGCAGGTCATTTGAAGCATGATTGCTATGTAAGAAAGAATTTGAGAAGAGAAATGAAATACATGTGGTTAGTCAAACATGACTCTAACCATCAACGACCCAAAAATTAAAGGGTACCAAATTTTCTATCTCTTGTGTAGGTAAAGATTGAAAAGTTATAAAAGAATCAAAGTGGTTTATTAATAGTGGATGTTCAAGGCACATGACCGGTGATCCATCACAATTCATCAAGTTCAAATCAAAATCAAGTGGAAAAGTGACTTTTGGAGATGACATGAAAGTTAAAACAATTGGAGTAGGTGATGTTGGTAAGAATGGTAAAACATTTGTGCATAATGTTCTCTTGGTAGATAATTTAGGTTATAATTTGCTTAGTGTTAGTCAATTATGTGACAAAAATCTATTTGTTTTATTCAAAAAGCATGAATGTCTAGTTCTCGACTCAAAATTCAATATCATTTTCAAAGGAAAAAGATTTAATGACATCTATGTTATAATTCTTGACAAAATAGATTCTTCTAGTTTTAAAAATCTTAAAATTTCAAATGAAGACCCTTGGTTGTGGCATAGAAGGCTTTGTCATTTTAACATGGATGTGATAAATGAAATTTCTAAAAAGGAACGTGTTAGAGGCTTGCCTAAAATTAAGTTTGAAAAGGGTAAGATTTGTGATGCATGTCAATTTGGTAAACAAAACAAAACTTCTTTTAAACCTAAAAGAAACATTTCTACATCTAAACCATTGGAACTTTTACATCTTGATTTGTTTGGTCCTACATCAATCGCTAGCCTAGGTGGTAAGAGATATTGTTTTGTGATTGTTGATGACTATTCTAGATATACATGGACTATTTTCCTTGCTCATAAAGATGATGCTTTCAAAATTTTTGTCTCTCTTTTTGCAAAAGTGCAAAATTTACTTGGTTTACACATTATTAAAATTAGAAGTGATAATGGTTCAGAATTTAAGTATTATGGCTTTACGAAATTTTGTGATCACAATGGGATAATTCATGAATTTTCTATTGTAAAAACCCCCCAACAAAATGGTGTTGTTGAAAGAAAAAATCGGACACTTGTTGAAGCCGTAAGAACCATGTTGAGTGAAAATGAATTGCCAAAATATTTTTGGACAGAGGCCGTCAATACGGCATGTTATGTAATGAATAGAGTTTTGTTAAGACCAATTTTGAACAAAACTTCTTATGAGTTGATATTTGATAAAAAGCCAATAGTTGGCTATTTTAAAATTTTTGGATGTAAATGATTTATTTTAAACATTAAGGAACATCTTGAAAAATTTGATAAGAAAACCGATGAAGGGATTTTCTTGGGTTATTGTGAAAACAAAAGAGGATATAGAGTTTATAATAGAAGAACTCTTGTGATTGAAAAAGCCATACATATTACATTTGATGAGTCTAATGGTGATCCTTCCAAAAGTATTTGTGTAGATGATGATGTAGGTATTCAAAAAAAACTTGAGAAGCTTACACTTCAAGAGGAAAGCAATGCTGAAATGGAGGAAAATATGAAGGAACATGACAGTCAAAGAAACCAAGTGCAAGAAGAATAAGACAAGGATGATGATTTGCCAAAGGATCTTCCTAAAGTTTGGAAGTTCATTCATAACCATTCCAAGGATTTAATTATTGGTGATCCATCCGAAAAGGTCAGAATTCGTTCTTCTTCAAAACCATTACTTGATAATTTTGCCTTTGTATCACATTTTGAGCCTAAAAATATTGTTGATGCTTTAAAAGATGATTATTGGATAGTAACTATGGAAGAGGAATTAAATCAATTTGAAAGAAATAATGTTTGGACTCTAGTTGAAAGGCCTCAAAATTATCTGATTATTGGCACAAAATGGGTTTTTAGAAATAAATTAAATGATAAGGGTGAAATTGTGAGAAATAAGGCTAGATTGGTAGTTAAGGAGTATGCTCAAGAAGAAGGTATTAATTTTGATGAAACATTTGCTCCTGTAACAAGATTAGAATCCATAAGAATGTTTCTTGCATTTGCTTGTTTCAAAGGTTTTAAATTGTTTCAAATGGATGTTAAAAGTGCTTTCCTAAATGGTTTTATCGATTAAGAAATTTATGTGGATCAACCTCCCAGTTTTGAAAGTAATAAATTTCCCAATCATGTGTTTAAGCTTTCAAAAGCCTTGTATGGTTTAAAACAAGCTCCTAGAGCTTGGTATGACTGTTTAAGTGAATTTTTGATTGAAAATGGTTTTAAAAGAGGTATTGTGGACATTACTCTTTTTACAAAACAAAAATCAAATGATCTCCTTATTCTGCAAATTTATGTTGATGATATTATTTTTGGTGCTACTAATGAGCGTTTGTGCAAGGATATTTCCACCATTATGCAAAATGAATTTAAGATGAGTTTGATGGGAGAATTGAATTTCTTCCTTGGACTCCAAATCCTTCAAACTCATAAAGGAACTTTTATCAATCAAATAAAGTACACAAAAGAGCTCCTCAAAAGGTTCAGCATGGAGGATTCAAAACAAGTCGATACACCAATGTGTACGTCTACCAAACTCGAAAAGGATGAGCAAGGTACAAGTGTTGATGAGAAAAAATATAGAGGTATGATCGGAAGCCTTCTCTATTTAACCGCAAGTAGGCCGGATATTATGTTTGCCGTGTGCTTGTGTGCTCGTTTTCAATCTTGTTCTAAAGAATCTCATTTAAATGCCGTTAAGAGAATTTTTCGTTATTGGAAAGGAACTATGAATTTTGGTCTTTGGTATTCTAAATGTCATGAATTTGCCTTATGTGGATATACGGATACTGATTTTGATGGTTGTAGAATTGATAGAAAAAGTACTAGTGGTTCATGTCATTTTCTTGGTAATTGTTTGGTCTCTTGGTTTAGTAAGAAACAAAATACCATGTCTTTGTCAACAACCGAAGCAGAATATGTTGCCGCTAGTGCATGTTGTGCTCAATTATTATGGATAAAACACACCTTGAATGATTTTGGTTTAATGTATGATAATATACCTATTTTCTATGATAACACTAGTGTCATAAATTTGACAAAAAATCTCATTCAACATTCTAGGACAAAACACATAAACATTAAGCATCATTTCATTCGTGATCTTGTCCAAAAAGGTGAAATTTGTGTGAATTATGTTTATTCAAAAGACCAAATTGCTGATATTTTCACAAAAGCCCTGCCCCTAGATCAATTTGTATATCTACATTCAAAATTGGGCATTTTAGAAAAGGACCCTTAAATATTTCTGGTCAAATTCTATCGGACGTCCGACCCTAATGAACAGACATCCGATAGTGTTCTTAGTTATTTTCCAAAAAATCCTATCGGGCGGATGTGACGGACGCTCCACGTCGTTCGGACGTCCAACACACGAAAAGTCACAACTTATCAGGTCACTTCCTTTCATTTCAATCAGTCAACTTTCATTTAATTCGGACACAACTTCCCAACCACCTGAATTCAAAACTCCAAATTCCCATTCTGACTTATACCAATTCTCAAAATTGAAAGTACAAACACTCTCTCAAGCCTATTGCAAGTCGAATCTCCTCAACACTTCTCACTATAAATCACACAGTATTCCATTCCTAAATCACAACTGAAACCCTAAAACCACACTTCCTCTCTTTTTTTGGACTGTTTGATCATTGCATTTTCATCAAATTTGTTGTTTAGACAATCTACATCCTACTTAGCTTCTTAGTCATCACTCAAAACACACACACACAACAATGGTGCGAATTTGTGAAGCCTCCTCTGCTACCAGATGCAAACGACCTCTGAGGGATGAAGATACTCCCACTCCAACTGCCAAGCGAACTTCATCAAGAAAGAAACGAGGGTTAGCAACTACTCAACAACCCCAAACAACCCAAACTGATTCTCAGGTTACCTCCCAACCCCCTCCATTGCCTAAATTCATTGATGATGAAGTTGAGGCAAGGTTTGCCATGTTCTCTCAAAAAGACTTCATTATTCAAAGGTCCATTGATCCTCATGAGTTCCGAAAAATAGACCTTGATTCTGTACTTAAATTGTTTGAATTCCAAAAATGGTCTCATATTATTACCAAGCCAAATGTGTATTACCCTGACATGCTTTACCAATTCTTTGCCAATCTTAGAAAAGGAAACTCTCGTGATAAGTTAAAATCTCGTGTGAATGGTGTTGATTTGGTTTTTGATTCTGATGTGGTTAATGAAATCTTGAAAACAACTATTGAATTCGGCTGCAAAAGCAAAATTGCTAACTTCTTTTCCTATGAAGAAAATCCAACTAGCATCAATCACTTTAACTCTGAAAAATTGATGTCCTAGTTTCAATCTCCTTTTCAAACTCCTATGGATGCTAAACTGGAGGATTTAAATCCAAAAAATCTGATCATTTTTTCGATTATCTCAAATTTGCTTATCCCTACTGATGGGCATCGTACTGATGGCAATAAAATGGAGTTGTACTTGTTTTAGTGTTTCGTTGAAAAAATTAGAATTGACTTCGGTTTTGTTATGTGCAAGTTTTTTATGAAACTTTGTACTGACACCAGAAGAAAACTACCTATGGGAAGTTTTTGACTCCCATTTTCGAGCATTTCAAAGTTCCAATCAGTGGTGTATGTCCCAAGGACACAGCCACTTCTATTTTCTCAAAAGCTTATTTTGAAAGAAAAAACTTGAAGTTGTTTGATGGTGTTTAGTGCTCTAAGGACGCCGCATCTGAGTCTCGGTCCAAAAAGATTCATGATACTCCTATCTCTCCTGGAATCACAAAAACTCTTCGTTTCACTCCTGGCCCATCCATTCACCCTAGGAAATCTGTTTCTAGGACAACCTCTCCTCAATCTGAGATCATTGAGTTGCTCAAGGAACTCAAGGATCATGTTCTTCCCCTTGAACATGGTCTTATACTAACCATGACATCTGAGCAAAAGTCTGACTTCCTAGACACAAAGAGTCTACTGTTTCCTCCTGCCATGAATGAAGATGCTTCTCAAACCAAGGAACCTCGACCTGATCCTACGCTAGACACTCAACAAGTGACTGGATCTCTAACACCTCATCGTGATCCCTCAACATCTGCAAAGGGAAAAGAACCAATCACTGAGCAAGTTGAGGATGAAGATGATGAAGAAACTAAAGAGGAAGATGACTCAACTTATCGGCTTATCAGAAGAAGACCTGGAACAAGATCAACCTTCACTCTTTAGGCACAATAGCAGCACTTGCATTTGCACTTCAGCATTAGTTTGCATAAATTCCTTTTTGTTCTCTCTTATCAATGGTTGAAGTGTACTTAGTATTAAACTCTCTTGCTACTTTCCTTATTGCTCTTTTGTATCTCCATTGGAGAATCAGTACTTTAGATGTTAATTTTGCTTGTGGTACTTTTCTTAATATGGTGACTTTGGCTCTCTTAATATATGTGATGAATCTGTGCTACATTAGTTCTCTCTGATGAACCTAATGAATATGTGATCAAATTATGATTCTAGTGAGCTTTTGTTGCAATGCTGGTTAAATTTATGGCTGGTTAAGACATTGATGTGGTATTGGACTGGTTAAATTATATTGAACTAACTCGCCTATAGGATTTGGTTCTCTTGTTGAGACATTGATGTGATATTAGATGTGGACTTGAAATCATGTGACATATCTGAATATTGCTAGTTTTTTATTAACTCAGTGGTATTGATGATTTCAATCTCTTTGGAAACACATTTGGTATTGAAGATTTCAGTCTATTCCTTAACTCTTTTTGAGATGACAAAAAGGGGGAGAATTAAAGTTAAGTTCATAGTTCAAAATTCAAAGTTCTGTGCTCTGTTTTAAGTCATGATCATGACTTTAACAAATTCGTTTATACATGGAAGTTTCTTGGTTAATATTTACTTGGATGAGTAATCAAATGAGCGGGAGTTTTTTGATATGTCCAATACTCAACTCATACTCATTATGCAAATCGTGGACATTTCCAACAAATAGATAGTTATTCAAGTAAGGGGGAGTTTTTTGATAAAACCTATCATTGATTTTCATCAAATCAAATTCAATTGTTTTGTCATCACCAAAAAGGGGGATAATGTTAATCGTGATCCCGAATTTTGACAATTACAAAAAAATTGAAGAAGTTTATCTAACATTTTTCATTAAGGATATTTGCAACTCAGGTAATCATTGCAATTGGTGCAATTTGAAGAACTCAATCAAAAGAAGCAAAAGTCACTGATGACTGTTGGACACTCGATAGCTTGTATCAGACGTCCGATAAAACTCGAAACATCACTATCAGACACTCAACTTGATATACCGGACGTCCGATAGACAGGGGATCCATCGAACACTCGTATCGGATGCATAACAACCTTATCGGACGTCCGATCGTATCCAAGAAGTTTTTTGAGCTCTCTGGTCGCTGTCGGACGCAAAGCTCATTAGACGCTAAAATATGCATCGGCCGTCCGATCGTATTCAAGAAGATTTTTTGAGTTTACTAGTCGCTATCAGACGCAAAACTCATCGGATGCAAAAATAGACATCAGCCATCCGATAAAGAACTAAATAGCCTGTCGGACGCTAGCATCGGACGCACAACATGGCGTCAGACGTCCGATAGCCCCAACGGCTAGTTGACTCTTCAGTTTCTTTTATTCATTGACCTCAAATATCAAGGCACTTTTTGGTCCCCTATAAATACAGCCTTGTCTGAACTTCAAAAACAACTTTACAAACTTAGATTACAAGTTCTTGAGAGTGATTTTAGCAAGAAAATACTTTTGGTGTAAGAATTGTTGGTCTTGAAGTGTTAGTTCATTTGCAAGCTTTTCAATTGTGAGTGAGTTCATCAATAGTGTAGCTTTGTGAGGGTTATCTGTGAGATTGTAAAACTTCCTAACTTGACCAACTGTAGCTTGGGGCAAGGAGGAAGCGATCCTTCTATTGTACACAAAAATTGATTGAATTTCACCAAGTTGAAGTTGCTTGAATTGAAGATTATTCTTCAAGCTCGAGTGGAGCTTTGAAGAAGATTGGTTTGCTTTCCATCATCTTATTTTTAACTTACCTTTCGATTTATTGATTTCTATATCATCTATTGATCTCATTTCTCATTGCTTATTTGTGAGGTATTTCAATCGATCAAGAGATTACATCTTTCATTGTGAAAAAGGGGCACTATTTGATTAGTTTTTTAATCAACCTAATTCACCCCCTCTCTTAGGTTGTCTTTGGGCCTTACATACACTTACTTGACATTATGTAATGAAAACATTATATATGATAGTCTTCACAAACTTTACAAATTGTAAGTGGAAATGAGTTAAAAGACAACATTTACAAAATTTTTTGTAACGCTTCTTTAACCTAAAGCTCTACCATAATCTAATCTAGCACATTATATTTCATTCCTAATTTTTCTAATTACATTACGAAGTTGAGTAACAAATTAGCGAGGCTGTTGTTGAAGTAAGTATTATTAACATTTACTGAACCAAAAAAAAAAGTCCAAAATATCAAACATAATGGTTAAAACAGGCCTAAAATTCCCTGCCAACAAATCCAATTTTTGCCTCGACAAATGCATAACATAGTTTTCATAACTATATGAGGCAAATAGAATAAGTGTAATTTAAAGTTTGACTACAAATCATACAAAAAGCAAATCGACAAGAGAAGATTAAGGTCAAGCAAATCCAAAACAAAGATACAATAATTGAGCATAATTAGAAGAAGAAGAATGGAAAATGATTGACAGCACCATTCTTGCTCATACTTGCTCAAGGATAACCACATATTGAATTCAGAAAGGACATTATGTAACAAAATATTTCCAAAAATTTCGGCAGAACCTCCCCTACAAAACGACTAAAACTCCCTGCCAGCAACCACAATTGATTTCAACTATCATTGCATAACATAAACTAGATATGTATTTGACCCCCCACCTTCCCCTTAACTAACCAAGGTTTGGTGGATCGGCCGCTATAACTCTCACCTGACTCACTACAATCCTCAATCAAATTAAAGTTTAAACTTCAATAGATCCTCAAACAAATTAAAATGTCAGTCTCAAATATTTATATCAAATACTCCACTAATTTACATTCCACAAGTCAATCAAACTTCAAAACATACACTCGCTACAGCTCTCAATCATATTATGATCTCAAATAAGTACAAACAAGATCTCCAAAACAATAATTACATTTTCATCCTGGTCCAATTACACCAAAGTCCAACAATCCATGATTACAAATAAGTACAAGAAATAACTACCACACCAAGAAAGATCACCTACACTTTACTTTCCTTTGCCTCGAGTCCCTGTAAGGAAATAAAACATTTTTGGGGTGAGTTAGAAGTTCAGTGAGGTTCCAAAAAAATAAGCAAATTCACATTTAATCAAAATCATAACACTTGAATCAAATAGCACCTTTGCAAAACAGTTGAGTCCTTAAAGATCATTTATAAAAGTATGGTTCATTAAGAAGTGCTATAACGAGAAAACTCAAGAATACATTTGTATACGTTAATCAAAAGATGTAAGCATTCAAGCATTCAGAAAATAATTAAACAAACAATTCACTTTAATCAAATCAAACGTACTGAGACGGGATGAGAGGTGCCTCCCACACTGATTGAGTGTGACACATACTACCGTTCAACTTAAATCACACATAAGATATTGAGATCTGGAATGAGGTATTCCCTCCATTTAGAGTAGTGGTACATACTATCACTCAATACATATGGTTGACGAGATAACACTCCAATCGACTCATTCAAAAGTTAAGATTAGGGCGGGACGAGAGGCACCTACCACTCATTGAGTGTACATACAACAATCGCGATGATGGTCGACGAGACAACGCTCCAATCGACGTCTTCAAAATTTAAGATTAAGGCGGGATGAGAAATACCTACCACTCATTGAGTGTGGTACATACTTCCGCATAACACATATGGCCAATGAGACAACACTCTAATCGACGTCTTCAAAATTTAAAATTAAGGCGGGATGAGAGGTACCTACCACTCATTGAAGTATGGCAAGCGCTTAAACACAAATCAAGATTCAAGACCGCAAGCAAATACACAACAACACATATTCAACATATAATCTCATTTCTAGTCACGGTCAAATAAAAATCACACAAATAAATCCACCATCTCATAGGTACGCAAATCAAGTCAAATGCGTGCATGGAAACTCACAAACTCTTCATAAGTTATTTTGAGCACTTGAAAACATTTTGCTTGAAAATAATAGTAAATCATTTCTTTGCAAATATGAGTCGAAAATTATTTCTGAAGTCATTTTCACATAGTAGTAAAATATTTGATTTATAAGCGATTGGAATCTCACAAAGTCTAGTAAGTAAGCCAAATAAAAGCTTTCACATGTTTTTCTTGGATTTCCCTCAATTCTTCTTGAGCACACGAGACAAGCATATCAACAATTATCTATACGTAACCAAGACCAGAAGTTCCCACTTAACCCTTCTCTCAAGCATCCTCAAATTCTTGTCAAATTAAGAGAGAAACTCTCTACACTTGACCTAAGTTTACACTTTCGAGGCGAGAGTTAAGTAGAGTCTTCATTTGTAAGTCAAAATGTAACAAGAGTTTTTGATTCAAAGTTAAGCCAAACTAAACGAAAGTAACTTAATTACTCGTTAAATCCAAAATTCATGATTTCAGTCCCAAATCGATCCATAATTATAGTTTAATATAATAGCAAGTCATTTGAGCAAAATCAAGTCAAGAAAATACCACGGCTAAGACAAATCTTATGGCGTTTCGAAGCTAAGACACAGGGCTACATTTTTCATGAAGACATCAAAAGTCAAATCTTGCATTTTCAAGGTGAGAAAGTGAAATCACAGAAATAACAGAAATTTGTCAGATAAAACTGGACATTTGGGCAGTCATGGGTATTTTGGTCATTTTACATGCTACAGTGCTCCGATTGAGCTGAAATTTTGTGGATGGACAGCCAACTCAATTTCCTACAACTTTCATTCTTTGAGCAAGAGTTATATTGGCTTTTACCATGGATGAAATGTGCAAATTATTTTCTTATAAAACTGTGAATTTCCAACAAAATCCATCAACAATTCAGGAGTTTAACTAGTGTTCTAATCTTCATGTAATCTACTAGCTCTTCCATAAAACTAACTAAGATCATGAATATATAACAGATTTCATGGCTAAAATTTGAAAACCAAGGTTGTGATTGAAGGTTACCTCAAGATATAGTAAGATCTAACAAAGTTTCACCACAACTTTCTCCCAAACTTCTTTCCTTGCAAATCCTTCAAGAAAAACCAAATATCTTCAAGTTATCTTGGTGATTTCAGCCCAAGAACTCCAAGAATAGCAACTGACCTTGTCTACTCTACCTCAGTTCTCTCTCTTTTGTGAGGGTCTCAAAAAATCCCGATTTTATTTTAAAAATGCCAAATATTATTTATATGGTGTTTATTCATTGAAATATGAGTGAATATATGTTTTGAGTGATTATTTTCCAATTTAGAGGATTTTTCAAGAATTATTTGCCGGTGTGTGATTTTGGCCAAAATAAGCGTTAAATTTTGCTTCGAAGCATGAATAGTGACCATAAGTTGAAAACGAGCATCTGTAGTGATATTATTGATATATATTTAAGGTTGGACAGTGTTGGATTGAGATAAAATAGTGTAAGTTAAGGCATACATGCTTGTGATGCGATAGTGCCAAAAGGTACTTTTCCTTCCCAAAAAATAAGGAAAGATCACCTTTTTGTTTTGACACACCTTGAGCTTCCTGCAGCTGCAAATGGGGAGTATAGAGAGGGGAGGCCGAAAATAAGAGAGAGAGAAAGAGAGAAGCTTGGTTCCATCTTCCATTTCTTCTTCCTTCAATCCTTGGGAGCTTCAAGTCACCATTGAAGATTCATCTTCATCCTTGGAACGGCAGTGAATGTAAGGAGAGAGAGATCAGAGCCCAAGAGCAAGAGGGAGAGAGAGAAAGCTTGCATCTTCCTCCATTGTTTGTTCTTAAACTCCTTGACGCCTCCAAGACCCCACAAGGTCTCAACCTGGCTTGTTTCTCCATCCATGTGGCTGCCGTGCTAGAGTGAGAGAGAGAGGGAAAGGTCCGAAATTTGGAGAGTGAAGAAAAGAAGAAAGTTGTGTGGGTTTTCTTGAGTCTTGTTCTTGAGCTTGTGGTCAAAACCCATCATCAAATCAAGCAAATCTTGAGTTAAGATCGGAGCTTTTTGGAGTTGCTAAGCTCAAGAAGTCATCTATAGGAAGAGTCCATCAGATCTTCCTTGATCTTGTCAGATCTGAATAGATCTTGAGGGAGTGTACAAGGAACTGAACTTGAACCTTACATGGAAGCTGAACCCTACTATTTCGGTGAGTGTTCTAACTCTCTTTTAAATGAACATCTTGCCAAGATGCGTAAATGAATGATTTGTGAAATAAATTGTTAGTATTTTACAACCTGAATGTTTTATTGAAGTGATTTCCTATTATGTCCAAGAGAAATGCTTTACAAGTAAAATTATGAAGAGTTGTGAGTTTCTATGTATGTTACTTGTCTTGATTCACAAATACTAAATAGACGGTGATTTGTTTATGTGATTTTGAGACTGAGATTAAAGATGAAGTATATGCTGAATATGTGTAGTGACTCAAATTCTCGACTTGTGTTTGTTAGGGAAGTGTGTAGTCTCCACACTTGTTTGAGTGAGACCTGCCTCATTCTGCCAAATGTGTTACTTGATAGCATGTCACACCCCTAATGAGCTTTTGGTAGGTGCCTCTCATCCCGCCGTGATAGTGAATCGTGAATATGTCGATTGGAGTGTTGTCTGCCATTCGACCCTAAGTGATAAGCGGCGGTATGTATACCTTTCAATGAAGCGGTAGGTACCTCTCATTCCCACTTTAATCTAATTTGTGGAATATGTATTTGGAGGCGTTGTCTCGTCGGGCATGTGATTGAGAGGTATGTACCATACTCGAATGAGTTGGAGGGTACCTCTACGTTTAAATGCGATTCATTTTAAGTGGTGAATCGAAAGCGGTGGTATATGTGTCACCAAATCGGGGTGGTAGGCACCTCTCATCCCGTCTGCATCCTTTTAAGTGATTGAAGAGTTGCTTGTTTATTTATTGTTCAAATGCTCAAGTGGGTGAAATGAGTTTTCCCAAGAGATTTATTTGTGTTTGGAATTAACTCTTTATGATTACTATCGCTTCTGAGCAGAGCTTTGCTCATGATTTAAGTTGAATGGTAAATATTTTGGAAAAGTGCTATTCAATTCAAGCGTTAAGATTTTCATCTAATAGGTATTTGCTTAATTTAGGAACCCAGCTTTTTTTAAAGCTCACCCCAAAATGTTGTATTTCCCACGTGGGACCGACAGAGGAAGCGAGAGACTTACTAAAGAGACTACCAATGGATTAACTCTAGTTCATACGTGTATATTATTCAGTGTTTGGGGCAATGGGTTTATTGTATTGAAGTATGGAGTAACATTTCATGACTGTAATGTAGGATTTTGAAATACTTAGGTTATATGTAATGGAGTTTAAACAAGGTGTATGGTTATGTTGGTATTGGGAAGTACTTGGATGTAATTGTTGGAGTTTATTGTAGTATTTAAAGCTGGCACTTCACCCTTGACCGAGAATTGTAAACAAAGTCCTAGTCTGAGGCCAGCGCCGTCCATCAACCACTCCTTGGTTCAAATATATGGTGGGAAGGGCTGGTAGCCTTATCCACAAAAGTGCTATGAGAGCTTTAGGTTCAGATCTCTCGTAGTGTATCCTAGATTAAGTTTAGGATACAGTGGGATTGACTTGAATGTTCTTGAATTGGAAAACCTCATGTTCTTGGTGATTAAGAAAGATTCATTATTTGAGAATTTCTTATAGCAGATTGGTGGAAAATAGAATTGAAGGACTAGGTAATGCGTTATAAGGAAGTGAAACATTATATGTGAGAGATTTATGCAGAAAGATTGACCGAGACATGAATGATCATTGTACTTGTAAGAGTGGAAGGAATCAGGATGACTATCGTATCGCTATAGAAGTAAGATATTGAAAACTAATAGTGAAACCTATGTGATGGTTTTGAGCCAAAATAAAGAGGTTCAAAAGAATAAAATGCGTTTATCTTTCCCCTTAGTTACCTGAAAATTTACACATTGAGGTTTAAGGAAAAATCGAGATGTACTAGTTTTATTTTCAAACGATGATTGAAAAAGAGGCATATGTGATTTAATTATTTTATAACCTAACACTCTGATAAGTATGTGAATCCCACCATCTTTTGAATTAAGAAGTTGGAAGGAAATTGATGGGTTTGCTAGATTTTCATATATCTAGAAGAAAGAACTGAAAATTTCTTAAGCGTCTTTCAATTCTTGATTATCATTTTCCATATTGTCACATATAAATTTGGCCATGTTTGAATAAGAAAATCTTGAGTTTTGAAAGGGATTATGAATTTGTGTTCTAGTAAGGTAAACCCTGAACTTGAAGAAAATTTTGTAACTTGATAGTTTTTGGATATATTTTCAAAAGCTTATTTTGAGGTTGAACACACAATAAGTGTGGGGAATCGAGAAAGAGTAGAGTGGCGTATTTAAGAGCATGTAACAATTAGTGTGATCAGGTCGAAGAATATCACGGTGATTTTGTAATAGTTTAAAGAGTTCAATACTTGTGATGATTGAAAGGAGAGTGTGAGTGTTGGCCCCATTATAAGAGTTAATTCATGTCATTGTTGATAAAATAGGTGCTATCGGAAATTGGAAGATATTGAAGTATAGAGAGAAAGCTTGTATGTTGTCTAGTCGGTTTGTTCTCGAAATAGGTTGTTGTTGGAAATCACCATTAAAACAAGAGGATCTTGTGGAGTTGCTTGGAAAAATTGGAAGAATGGTGCATTGAATGAGTACAGATTATTGATGGAAACCTATTTAGTAACGCACAATAACGGGGACCATGCTGGCTGGTGGGTTAAAATCCATGGAGGATAAAAACTTTTGTGGAAACATAATTGAGATAAGGTGATCTTTGGGTATATGTGCACCAAGAAAAGATCTTATGGAGTGTGGAGAAAAGCTTTGAATCAAGCAAAAGGATTGAACCTTGATACTGATGATTTCAATGTATGTTATGTGTTTTGTGAATATGATTTGAAGCTGCGATTGGTCAGTAGTGATTTGAAGTGATTTTGGATTTTCAATCGCTATTAAATTACCTCTGAACCAGTGTGTATGCTTATTAGCTTACTTCCTTTTATTTGAAATAAAAGTGGCAAAGTGTTTGTGAAGTGACTTGCATGTTTTGTGTGTGAAATTTTGGGAATCAAGACCTATGGTTGAGTCATTTGACTCCGATAGTACTTAGGCGGACAGAATTGAGGAGAGGAATGACCAATAGGGTTATCTATGTGATGTGAGGGGTAAGTTGAGATGTCTTTCAGACTTGGCATTTGGACTTGTATCGGAAAAGAATAATATATAAGTGATGTGATGTGAGTGATATAATGTGATTGGCGTATTTAACGTCCTTGTATTTACGTCTGGGGGCAATTATTCTAACTACCATTTCTTTGCTTGCTACATTAGTAAGTGTGATGTGATTTGATGTGTTTCGCTTTAGAGGAATGAATGTCTTGTGTGATGCGGATCTTTCAAATATTTTGTTATGACGGAATTCCATAAATATATTATTTTGGCTCACTTATGGGCGGAGTAGAAGGGCAGCGAGGAAGGCCATGGAAGGGGTTTTAAAGAACCTCAAAACATGGGAGGTGATGAGAACCAGTGAGTTGACTAAAATGCGTGAGCCTAGGATTGAAGTTGAGGAGCAGTAGTTGCTGTAGGTATTAACCGCCAGAGCGTCTTAGACACGCTTGAAAGCTAGCAGAACAAGGTCACAGACTTGCAAATGGTATAGGCCAGCGGGTGGTGAAGATAGGTGTTAGGCGATTTCAAAATTTTTCCCACTACAGGTTTTGGAGGGCGATCTGAAATGGCGAGAGGTGGTTAGAAAGAATAGGTGACATAGCATGCTAAACTTCGAGGAAGAGACAAGTGGCTTTGGCATTTCAATTTGAGGGACTGCTGATCATGGTGGAACATGATTGGGGCTAAATGGGATAGAGACGAACCCTAGGACATGGATGAATTTCTTAGAAGATTTGCAAATTACCATAAGCACGATTGAGAGAGAGAAGATGTTTTATTGAAGATTGTCGACGAGGAGCAATTTTAAATTAATGATGTGTCATAAAACTGTCCAAGATTCCCATTTTGAGTTAGTACTTGATTGAGCAATGAAGGATGGGGAGATTTATCTGAGAGGGAGTTCATCATGAAAAGAATTAAAGAAGGCGCCATGGCAATGGGATTCCTGTTTGGTGATGTGATTGAGAGGCTGAGGGTGAAAGTCTGAGAGCCAGTGAAACCTTCCAAGCGAGAAAGTACCACTCTTAGTAATCTTGATGAGGAAACATGAGTGCCCATGCCGAATGGGAAGGGAATAGGGTGATATGGCGTTGAGGAACGAAGGGGGACATGTGAGGGTGCAATATTATCAAGAGAACTCAGAAATACGGAGGAGAGAAAGAGGAATTACCTCAAAAGCTGCGTCAACTCCACGGAGTGCATTGTAATTATTGTGGAAAGTCTAATCATCTCTAGGGAGGATACTTATTTGGAGAAGAAGGAAAATGTTTGGGTGTAGAAGTGGTAGACATCAGTTCTTTGCATGCCTTTAGAAACCAAGGGAATGGAGTTAGGCGGTAGATGAAGCCAACCTCTAAAAGCGGAGACTAAGTGTAAGAGAAAATGCGTCCAGAAGGGAAGCTGGGGTCTGTGCTGTTGACCAGCAGCGAGTTTAGACACTGCCAGTGGATTGAAGGTATTATAATTCTTTCATCAATTAGCTTAGTATTGGTTGATTCAAATTGCTACATTCATTTAATTTGTCTTGATGAGGTTGGTGTGACCTAAAACCTGTTGGATCGTCTTATGGTTGGAGTTTAGAACACTTCCACAGGATCCCAAAGTTTGATTACTATCTTGATAAATAGGATTGTAATTTTTAGGTTGGAAAGGTGAAAGTTGTTATAGGCTTGGTAGATGGATATTAAGAGTTGAATAAGAATATAATGGTGACAAAAAAAGAAGCATCCCAGAAGTTATTTGTATAGAAAATGTAATTCGAATTGAAATTACTGAAGGAAGGATAATGAAGTGCTCCCAAAAATCAAGTTATTTTACAAAATACCAAATGTATTTTATATTGTGTTTATTCATTGAAATATATTTGAATATATATGTTTGAGTAGTTATTTCCGATTTAGAGGATTTTGAGGTATTTCTTGGGTGTGTAGTTTGTGAAATAAAGCGTTAAATTTTTCTTGGCATGAATAGTGACTTCCATAAGTTGAAAACAAGCATCGTAGTATTATTATTGATATATATTTAAGGTTGGGCGGTGTTGGATTGAGATAAAATAGTGCTTGGTAGAGTACGTAAATGTGGTGATCTGGCATCATAAAGTCTTACGAAAAGTGACTTCGTAAATAAGGAAAGATCCGCCTTTTTTTGTTTGGGTTTTTGACCTCGGCAGGCTTCATGCTCTGCGGCCTGGAGTTAGGGGAGTAGAGAGGGAGGCTGAAAATAAGAGAGAGAGAGAAGAGAGAAAAGCAGGTTTAATCTCATTCTTAGCGGCCTAATCCTTGAATGAGTCCTGTTGAAGACACTAAATGCCGTCCTTGGGCATTTGTGAGTGTAAGGGAGAGAGAGATACGAACTCCAAAGAGCAAGAGGGAGGAGAAAACGCATCTTACATGAATTTGTTTGGATTCTTAAGGCGTCCTTGAAACTGAGCGCAGACTGAAGGTCTCAATCTTAGCTTATTTCCTCGCAGTCCCTTGTAGGCTGGAGTGCGAGGTGAGAGAGAGGGAGGTCCGAAATTTGAGTGAAAGAAAGAAGAAAAGGAAAGTTTGTGTGGGTTTCTTGAGTCTTGATGCTTGAGAGCTTGTGAGTCAAACCATCCTCAAATCAAACAAATCTTGAGTTAAGATGTGAACTTTTAGGTTACTTAAACTCAAGTGTCTGGCGGGAAGGTGTTAGATGCTTATTGATGCTTTGTCAGTCCCCGAATAGATCTTGTGAGGAGTGTCTGAGGGCGGGTTGGAAGGCGCACATGTGGAAGGCAGGCCTGCCCATTTGGGTGAGTGTTGGTCTGCTTTTAAATGAGCGTCTTTACTTGGCTGGTTTGTAAATGAATGATTTTGTAATAAATTGTAAAGTATTCTGAAAGGAATATTTTTATTAAGTGATTTCTATTATTTCCAAGAGAAATGCTTTACAAGTAAAATTATGAGAAGAGTTGTGAGTTTATGTATATTTACTTGTCTTGATTCATAAATGTTAAATAGATGGTGAGATTTGTTTGTGATTTTGAGGCGGATAAAAGATGAATATGTTGGAATATGTGTATTAATTTCAAATTACGACTTGGCTGTTTGTTAAAGCTGAAGTATATGCCGTGGCTTGTTGAGTGGAAATTCGCACTCATTACATCCGAATGTGTTAAGCGGTGCTTGTAATGCCTACAATAGGTGGTAAGTCTGTCTAAATCTCCACGTGTGATAGTGAATAAATGAATATAACCGATTGGAAAGCGTCTACGTCGGCCATGCAAGTGTCTTGGTGATGTATACATATTCCGATGGCCGGTAAGTGCGTCACCATTCGTATATCTGGTATGAATATGTCAATTGGAGGCGTTTTACCGTCGGTAATGCGATGACGAGAGATGAGTAATAATGCCTCGGCTCAATGAGTGGAGTCACTAAATCTTTTCTCGGTATTTTTAAGATATATGATGAATCCCCGAAACGGTAGTATAATGTCAGCATACGTCAGTGGTAAGCGGCATATCATCCGTCTGATCACGCTGAAATTGATTGAGTGGTTGCTTGTTTTATTTATTGTTCAAATGCCAGTGGAGTGAAAATAGGTGATTTCGAAGAGATTTATTGTGTTGGAATTAAGCACAATTATGATTCTACATCATTTTCTGTTGAAGACTTTTGCTTTCGTGATTCCAGTTGAATGTTAAATATTTTGGAAAAGTGCTATTCAATTCAAAGCGTTAAGATTTTCATGAATGGGTATTTACTTAATTTGGAACCTGTTTGAGCAAAACCATTTTTATTTTCCATGGGGACTCGAGACAAAAGGAAACGCAGAAGGAGCTTTACTAAAGAGCCCAAATTTGGATTAACTCTGGTTAAATGCATGTATATTGTCACGGGTATGCTTTGACGTGGGTTTATTGTATTGGAGGTAAATAAGGTAGCATTTCATGAAGCATGACATGAGTTTGAAATCTTGGGTTATATGTAATGGGTTCAATTGTAAGATGTATGGTTATGTTGTTATTAGGAGGAAATCTTTACAGATGTAATTATTGGAGTTCTTGTAATTATTAAGTTGTGACTTTTAATTTGTTGGGATTGTAGTGTAATGCCGGTGGTGATCCATTATGCTAGCCACCTTAGTTGCATGTGGGAAGGTGGAGTACATCCGCGTCTCACTTTCTCTCTCTCGGTTGGTGACAAACAGAAGGAAGAACAAGATGGAAACTCACTTTCCGATGAAGAGTGTGAGGGTGAAGAAGAAGAAGAAACATTACTACTACATTCATATATAACTATAATGCTACTGTGCTTTCTTATCTTTCTCTTAAAGGTGGGTGAAAAATGAAGAGAGATGGAGGCGGGGATAAAGTTATAAAAAAAGGAAAGAGGTGTAGCTCTCCATTTCAAAGGAAAAGTGGTCCCAGCTTTACTATAACCAGCATCTACGTGCGATCTTCCCCAGTTTTTTACTTTAGTTTCTCCTTACGTATTTGTCTATCGTAAATATATCTGCAGTAATAACTTTTACGTATGTTTGGTTTTAAATCTTTTAAAATTTCTTATTATTCGTTACCGCATTTCGATTTATGTAACCCCAATTTGGTAGAAGCGAGGCCGTGATAATTCAAAGAGTGCAAATTAGAGAATGGATTCTTACGATGCGCCGATTCCACTATATTTTGTGGGTGAAGACATAATATAAACATTATTATTTATTTTTCAGTAAACTACGATTTTTTGGGTCCTCGCGTGTACCATGGCTTTTAAAGATTTAGGTCAGCCAAAATTTATCGGCCGGTTTACAAACTAGAGAAGTGCTCAAGTCGTCACAAAGTACATTACGTTTCGAAGCCGTATGAGTCGTCAGCACAGATGGTGCAAGAAATGGTGGTTAAGAACAATTTGCACAAAACTGTGCAAATCTGAGGAGCGATGAACCACATCCAGTAAATATGTTAAATTAGCATCGGCTTTGTATATTATTTTTTGAGACAAATCCGATACCGAATCCAAAAGCTGGCATGTCTTGGCATCCAAGCGTATGTTGTTAACGCTGAAACCAGTCCGAATCTGAAGTCCCGGCGTATCAACTGACTTACATCCAGCATGGAGTGCTTGTAGTAGTCCACTCTCTCGCCGACCTAAGCACGACCTATTCGAGGTGAAATGACTGTCCGCCAGATAGGTCTATAAATTCGCCGAAATTCATGGTTAAAACGAAACATTTTCTGAAATATTTTTATTGAATAGAAGTGGTCTGATGAAGTCTGTATTCATAGTGATGGTTTGGCCGATTTCCGCGTGATCAACGCTGGCAACGCGGTCCAGTCGTATTAAGCAATCACGTAACAAACAGGAAAACTATTTAAGTATCAAGGTTGGATTCAAGTTTTGTGGTTTTAAGCAGATCCACCAGCTTTCACATTAAAACGAATAAAAAAGAAAATGAATGAGTTTTGTTTCTTTTCGTTAATGATCAATCAATCTCTAACTATTCATTTGAGATTACGTTGAGTTTTATATAAAATTTCCTCGAGCAAAGTATTCTTTTTTAAATGGGTGAAATCTCACAGATACTAAAATCTTCTATTTTCAAAATATAATGCTCATTCAGGCTTTAATCTTAAGCATTGAAATAATGCCAGGTATTGTCTAATCAATTTCATTTGAGTTAATTCAATAACACCAACAAAGGTTCTAACACATTTTCAAAGCAAATTTTCACCTAGATTATATTACAAAATTCATGAGAAAATTATTCGACATTAAATCCTAATTTATCAAAATGGCACTTTTACCTCAAAGTTTAATTTAAAACTCAATTTTTCACCATTGAAGTTCAAGATTTTGTCCCATCGACATATACATTGTCGAGCATGTGCGTATCACTGACCAAATTCACCGTGAAAATTATCGTAAATTTTGAGAATCAAATCAAATTTAAATATTATGTTTAGTGATGCCTATTTACATTCGCTAAGAAATTCCATGACAAATCATTTATATAAAATATTTTCGTCATGAATATGTCCTTATTATTGTCAATTCACTTGAAGTCCAAATTTCTGGTTAAAATTGATGCATTTCGATGTTTAAATGCAAAGCATTCTTAGCAAAATAACCCATAGATCTAACAAATCACAGCTAATAAGTTTAAAGGTAGGTTTAAGGATTTATCATGCGTTTTTCAAATCTAGCGAATCGAGGAAGATAAATGGGAGTTCCTCCAGGATAGTATTTCTAAGCTTTAACCCTCGAGAGATCTTCAAATTTTCCAAGTTGCTTACTTCGCTGCAAATCAAGAACAAGAAAGAAATGGCACACTAATATCCTAATAACACACATTTTCAAGCGTGAAAATAAGAGTCGATTAATTTTGTAGTTTAGTATGGCTGAAGGTCCAATCAACCTCAATTTTCATTCTTCTTTAGCATCTCCGTGGAATTACACAATCCTTTACAAGAAGAATACTCAAACCATTCCATGGTTATCTCTTAACCAGTAAGTAAGTTATTGAGCTGTAGTATTATAGGAAATCAGTATATTCTGATCCCCGATCCGCGTGCTTTGCAAGTTCTGAGGATCTTCGCTCTACGTACTTGGTCGCCTCTACGCGAATTGTATATTCAGATGCAAAAATAAAACTTTTGAAAATATATAGTAGTTGAAGTTAAAATTCTCTTGTGAGTGGGTTTCACGCTGCCAGAATCTGAGTTAAGCAAGTGCTTTTCCAAGGCAAGTTTCTTTTTTTCAAACATGGCTGAGTCGTAATAGAAAGTATCAATTAAAATAATTACAAAACTTTCTGATTGAAACACTACTTTCCTCTTAGATCCTCACATCTGAAATCTAGCAAACTCATCAATTCTTTAGACTCTTTAAATTCAAAATATGGTGAAATTTGCTTTGTGTCAGAATGACATTTTATAAGAGTATTTTAAAACGCCTTGTGTATAAATCTTCAAGCAATAGGTTGGAAAATAAAACAAGTACATCAGTTTTACTTTTTATGCTTCAGAGAGTGAAATTTTCCATGACTAAACAAGTGGAAAAGCATTTGTTACGTTTGGCCTCTTCATTTTATTTTGAAACCATCATAAGGGAATTAAGTAACAAATCTCAATTTCTTATCTTAGCTAATACCAATGGATTACAGATTTCTCCCACATTTCTGAGTGAATGTCCATTCAAGTCTCGATCAATTTTCAGCACCGTCTCTCACTTAATGTTTCACTTCAATGTAACATTAGTTCTTTCAGTTTTGTTTCCCACTAATCCCAGTACTTAGAGCTTTCAGTAATAAATCTTCATTGTCCCATTTAGGATCCTATTCGGTTCTCCAAGTCACGTAATATTCAATTAATCCATGATGGGTATCACACAAAACTTTGTAATCTTGGATCTGTTTATAAGAATCGAAACCTTTCTTCAATCCCAGCGCATGGCCACTGGGTGAGCCAAAGGGGTTTGGTAGGATATTGGCCTCTTGCATTCGTTGATTTCATTCACCGATCCTTGATCAATTAAGTTTGAACCTTGATAGATCGGTCCTTCGAACAAATTCTGATGTCGTCTCCAAATGGCCTGCTCGGATCTCTGTAATTTATATTACCAATTGATGAAGCTTTAAACTTGTCTAACTGTATAATTCGCCAGTCGTATTCTGATCTCGAATAAGTGCAGTTACGGATATCCTAAGAGCAATAAAATCGTTGTTCAATTCAATTCTATTCAAAGTCCGTGATGGTGATTCTGAATAGTGAAATAATCAGAGTGGGTATTGAAAGATCACAACTACTTCTTTTCTGGCTATAGACACTTGTGGAGGAAATAAAAGCACATTTTAGGGTGAGTTAGAAGCTCAGTGAGGTTCAAAAATAACAAATTTACCTTTAATCGTCATAACACTTGGATCAAGTAGCACCTTTGCAAAATGGTTAATTAATTCAAGATGCATTAAAGAGTATGATTCATTAGAATTCTTATAACTTGAGAAAAGCCTCTAGAATACATTTGTACTCGTTTATCAAAAGTGTAAGCGTTGGCATTGATTATGATGAATTAAATAAGCAATTCCAGCTTGTATTAAGTCAGTGCCCAGAGGCGGGATAGGGAGGGCCTCTCCATTTGATTTGGTGTGGCAATTCTATAGATTCGGCAAATCACACGCAAGATGCCTAGAACAGAATGGG
>CM023104.1:624962-700051 GCA_013103745.1 Gardenia jasminoides | reverse complement strand
TTTTCATCCCGCTCCCGCACCTTTCGGTAAGTGATCAGTTAGAGCTTGCTTTGTTTATTTATTGTTCAAATGCTCTGGAGGAAATGAGTTTTCCTCAAGATTTATTTCGCGTTTCTAATTAACCTGCATTTATTTACTCATCGCTTCCAGTTTCTAAAGGCCATTACGATTTACTGAATTCAGAATATTTTAAAAGGCTATTCAATTCCGCCGCTAAGATTTTCAATCTAATATAGATATTTGTTTAATTTTAGAATTCAATCAGCCTTTTAAGCCTCACCCCAAAACGTTGTATTTCCACAGCACTCTCGAGATGTATAAGCACTTGCAGACTGCATTTCAGCAGACGTACTGGATTAACTCCTAGTTCATCCGTGGTATATTATTCCCCGTGTTTCAAGCGCAACGCTTATCAGGACAAGACGGAAAGAATATCACGAATCGGTGAATGTGACGGAACAATTTGCTATATAAATTGAAGTTTAAATTGTATGTTGTATGGTTACGCAGACGTAAGTTTACTTAATGTAATCGGTTGAGTTTTATTGTAAATACTTAAAGTTGGCACTTCAATTTGACTCATCAGGCATGAAGTCTCGCCGGTAAAATGAAGAGGCCTAACCACCAACCCCTTTTGCTTGCGCTACCGCTGCTGGCAAGGGCGCATGGTAATTGCGCCGTCTTCAGAATTTATCCGGACAAGTTTTGCGACACCTGATCGCGATCGACTCTCAATGCTACTAATTTAAACCTACTGATGTGTCTTGGCAGATTAAGAAAGATCATTATTTGAGAATTTCTTATATGTGATTTGGTGGAAAATAGAACAGTTGACTATAAGAAGTGTTATAAAGAAGAAACATTATGTGAGAGATTTGCGCGTAAAGATCGACCGGCATATTGAACGACCATTGCGTACTTGTAAGAGCCGGTTTAACGGATGACTATCAGACGCACATAGAAGCAAGATATTGAAACTAATAAATAAACCCATGTGATTTGTTTGAGCCAAAAATAAAGAGGTTTTCAAAGAATAAAACGCTGCTTATCTTTCCTTAGTTACCCAATAAAATTTACCACATTGAGGTTTAAAGGAAATCGAAGATGTACTAGTTTTTTATTTTCTAAACTATGATTGAAAAAAAGACGATATGTGATTTAATTATTTTACATAACCTAACACTCTTGATGGTATCGGTGCATGTGTGAATCCCACCATCTTTTGAATTAAGTTGAAGGAAAATACCTAGCCATGATTTTCACCGGTCTCGGTAAGAAAAATTGAAATTTTCTTAACCGTGTTCTCTCAATTCTTGATTATCATTTTCCATATTGTCACATATGAATTCTGGCCATGTTTGAATAAAGAAAATTCGAAGTTTAAAGGATTACACTCGCTCTAAGAAGCGAACCCCGGAACTCAAGAATTAGAACTTGGCTGTTTTGGATATATTTTCAAAGCTCTTCCTTTATTTTGGAGGATTGAACACACAATTGCAAAAGGATCGAAAGAGGAAACAGCGATAAGAAGATGTACTCATAAGGACAAGACGTTAATGAGTACTAACATTTTGCTAATACAAGAGTTCAATAACTGGCGATTATACGAGATATCGAAAGGCCAGCCCTCATTATAAGAGTTGAATTCATGTCATTGTTGATAAAACGAAATGTTTATCGTAAATCGCAAGATATCAAGCAGGCGGCAGAAAAGCCTGTATTTCGTCATTCGCGTTTTGTTGTTCTTGAGTTTGTCGTTGGAAATCACCATTAAAAGCAAGCATATCTTGTGGAGTTGCTCGGAAAATTAAGCAATTGCATCGAATGACAAGATTATCACGGAAATTCCCATTTAGTAACGGGCCAAATAGTAGAAGTACCATTAGAGTTAAAACCACAAGAAAACTACTAAACATAATCGGTATAAGGGGTGATCTGGGTATACGTGCACCAAAAAGATCTTAAGGAATGCTGAAAGTTTCAAAATCAAAGAAAACTTCTAATCAACCCTTCGGAGCACTTTCACGGCCAACGACGTTACGTGGTTTTCAGTAATACTGTTTATTGGTCGTTGATCGGTGATCTTTGATTTTCAAACGTTGTCGCAGAATACAGTATCATCGCGACCACCTTATTCAAAATGTTAAATCGCTGAAGTTGCTTTCAAGTTTGACTCTGTGGTTTGCGCTATGGAAATTGGAATCCCCGAGATTCCATTTCCACAATGGAATATTCGACCGTCGTAGGCCGCTTAGGTCGAGCAGAAGAAATGGGACGCTCATGTGGTTATCTACGCTGACGTAGTTCAAGTGAGACGCCGCCAAGACTCCAAGATTTGACTCAATTTAAAGTTAATAATATATGTCAATGCCACGCCAAGGATATAATGTGAGTGATGTTCACGCCCCTTGTATTTGTAATGCCAAGTACTATTCTAACCACCATTTCTTTGCTTGTTTCCTATTAGTGTTGCGGACGTGGATCGGTTTCCTCTGGAATGAATGTACTATCAGGACATACTCGCATCTTTCTTTGGTAATGAAAGATATAAAATATTTTCGTCTAACTTAATTCCATTTGCTAATATATTATTTTGCATTTATCTTAAATATCTACTCCAAAGATACATACACATAGGCTTATATAATGGCGCCGTTTGCTGGTTAAAAGAACCTCAAAATACTGAGGACGGACAAGTTGACTAAAATCGAGCCTAGGATTGAAAGCCGAGAACAGTAATGCCGCCATAACCGCATTTACGTACATCTTAGAGTACATAACTAACAGGCACCTGACTTGTAATCACCAGTTCTAATGGGTAATAAGATAGTGGTTCGGAGCTGAGCCAGAAAATTTTTCCCACCCAAGTTTTCTGATGGCTCCCCATCTCAAATGGTCGGTAATCGGCGGGGAAGAATAGAAAAGGACATATTCACGCTTTAAACTATTCTCGAGAAGACAAGTGACTTTCGCGATTTCAATTTCGAGGAACCGCTTCATCATTTAGCTGAACACACAGTACAACGATGTAGACTAAACCCCTGCGACACTATCAATTTCACCCGGTAATTTAACGCTAAATTCCTCCTCCTTTGATTCAAAGAGTAAGCAGTAGAAGATGTTTTACAGTTTTACGCGAACACGGCCGCGAAAGGTAGGCACGGTCGCTCTCGAAGCGGCGAAAAGAATACCGAAATGTTATGAGCAAGGAGATTTTGCATGCGGTTAAACGCGGAAGAAGGAAGCAGCAGCCTGCTACTGTAAACTTAGCGGATGCGATTGAGAATCGGCAGCGCAGCCTGCCGCAGCTCGAGAAGTTGTGAAGTACCCATATCGGTATTGAATTAACGGAAGATGAAGCTCGCCACCTGGCAATGGAAGGAATATGTGATGAAAGATAGAACCTCTAAGAGTGGCATGACGAAGGTACACAAGAGAACCTGGGCACAGAAAAGAGGAAGGTTCTCAAGAAAAGAACCTGCCAACTCCCCTGGGCGCATTGTGGATCACCCGCCTACTTCTGTGTTCAAAGTGTTGAGTTCAAAGAACTAGATAAACCAACCCTGCTGCACTAACGTAAAGAGAAAACGCATCAAGAAAGCTGGTCTATGCTACTGACCAACGTAGCTCGCACCCTCAAAGTGCCGTTGGAAGGTACAACCCATCTTCTATCATCAATTAGCTTAAGTATTGGTTGATTCAAGCGCCACATTCATTGTGAATTTTGTCTGACGAATGGCCAGCCGACCTAAAAAACCGCCGCATCGCCTTACGATGAGTTTAACACTTCCTGATCCAGTTTGATTACTATCTTGATAAATAAGGATAGGAATTTTGAGTCGGGCCGCGAAAGCTTGTTAATAGGTTTCTGAATCGATATTAAGAGTTGAATAAGCACAAGCGTGGCATTGCCATCTGTAGTTATCAGGATAAAACGCTGCACTTCGCGACGAAATTTTCAATGGCGAAAGGACGTTATACTTCCAAAAACTCCGATTTATTTTAAAATAAATATTGTTTATATATTGTGTTTATTCATCGAAATAGCCACCCAATATACGCTTTGGAGCCGACATTTTCCAATTCTTGTATGATTTTCAAGCACTATTTGCTCTGCCAAAGGGTTGGGCCAAAAAATAAAATAAGTAAATTTTGCTTCAAAGTACCTAATAGTGACCATGTTGAAAAACAAGACCACTAAGTACACCGATATATACGCAATGAAGGTCGGATTGGTGATAAATAAATTGTATTCTGGGATCACACATGCTGATGCTTATTGAGAAATACTAAGCGCATCTCTTTCCTTAAAATAGTTAAAGATCA
Organism: Gardenia jasminoides; assembly: GCA_013103745.1. Taxonomy (NCBI): domain Eukaryota; kingdom Viridiplantae; phylum Streptophyta; class Magnoliopsida; order Gentianales; family Rubiaceae; genus Gardenia; species Gardenia jasminoides. The sequence goes on along the minus strand of CM023104.1, from coordinate 695,725 downwards.
CCTTTTGTTTTATTTTTGACCTCCTTGAGCTTCATATCCAAGAAGCTGCAAATTGAGTGGGAGTATGTAGAGAAGGGAGTCAAAAATAAGAGAGGCAGGTGGCTTGAGTTTCCATTCCTTTCATTCTTCAATCCTCAGCCCAAGCCACTATCGGAAGAATCTATCTTCATCCTGTTGCCACTGGTGAGTTGTAAAGGAGAGAGAGAGATCCTGAGACTCCAAGAGCAGGAAAAATTGGTGATCTTCCTCCATTGTTTCGCTCTTAACCTTGGTTTTCAAGACCCCATCATACACCACCCTATTTCTCCATCCTAAGGTCGTATAGGCTTGTAGAGGCGAGAGGTCCCAAATTCTGGAAATACAGCATATAAAAGTTTGCTGGTTTTCGAAATTGCTCTCAGCCTGCTACTAAAACCATCATCAAATCAAGCAAATCTTGAGCAGATCGGAGCTTTTTGGAGTTGCTAAACTCAAGCAGTCATCTGGTGAAGAATTGTCACCTTCCTCGACTGTCGACCAATAGATCTTGATGGAAAGCGTGCCAAGGAACTAATTTGAACTTACGTAAATGAACCCCTACTATCGAAAGGTCAAATCCCCTTTTAAAACGAACATTCGCTACTGGTCAGAAACAACGATTAGTTAAAACGAATCAGCAGATTTACAGCAATATTTATTGTTGATTTCCCATTATTTCCAAGAGAACGCTTTACAAAGTAAAATTAAGGAAATAGCCACAGCTTCTACGTATACTGGCCTCGATTCATAAATACCAAATGGGACTACGATTCATTACGCGATTTTGAGACCGAGATAAAAGATGAAATATATGTTGAATACGTGGTATTGACCTACCACTCTATGCTTGTTAAGCTGAAGTATGTACCACACTTGTCGAGCTGGCGACTCTCATTCTCATTAACGTGAAAGAAAATGAAGAGATGTATTCACACTCTAATGGTTTGGTGACTTCATCCCGCCGATAAATGAATCGCGGAATACGCCGATCGGAGTATCATTCTGGCCGACCCTGCCGAGCAAGCTAGCAGATGACACGCTTCAACGAAATATACATCGCCTCTATCTCGCCTAATCCCAACTGAATATGTCGATCGGAACGCTTTTCTCGCCTGGCCATACGATTGGTAGGATAGATGGTATTCTCAACAAACAACCTGCTATTCCCATCTTTTCGGTTTGGCACAGGTAAATAACTGAATCCGGTGAAGATGCTGTCGTTACCCGTGGCCAGAGACCTCTCATCCAGCTCCCGCATTCCTTGGAATGGATCAATAGCCGCTTGGTTTTATTTATCGGTTCAAACGCCGTCACGGAATGAGTCGTAAGAGATTTGCTCATACCGGAATTAACCCAAGACGATTTTACCATCACCTCCATGAGTTTTGTTCATGATTTCGCTTTGAATGGTAATATTTTACAAGTATTAACTTAATTCCAAGCCGCTAAGAGATTTTCAGAACATCGAACGGTGGACGAGCGACTTTGAACCCCACTGAAGCCCACCCAAAATGTTTTATCTTCCCCCCACTGTGGACTCGAGACAAAGGAAGCACTTTGAAGAGGCTTACTAAAGCAGGACTACCTGACATAACTTGGGCTCATCCGCTATTATTCCCTGCAGAATGGACATTATCAGACAGTACTTAAAGTTATCGATTTCAATGACCCAGAATAATTTATTCTCAAACGCCGGCTATATAACGGAGTTTTAAATCAGAAGACTTTATTTATTACGTTGTTATCGGGAAAGACTGGATGTAATCGCTTGAGTTTTCATCAGAATTATTTAAAGTCGGTAACTCTTTAATCGACCGGCGGATTTAGATGAACAGCGGTACCGGAATATAACCGCCAACCCCCTGGTCAAGCAGTGGTTGCACACAGATCTTTCCTTCTCTCTGATAAAGAAACGCATAGAGAAGAACAAGACTAAGTCCTCCAACGAAGTCTCATGTGAGCAAGCATACAAGAAGAAACCATTTCCTGCCCTCTTCTCATGGTTCTTTCTTCTCTTATGTCTCTCTTGAGTTGGGCTGAAATGAAGAGTAAGCATTGAAAAGCTTTCTGATAGCCATGTAGTGAGCTTCCTCCACATTTCAATAAAAAGCCATTAACTTGTTTCATGTCGAGATCACGGCGTATACTTCTTAAGCACCTGGATTTTCCCTTCCCGACGTCAAGCCCCTATCATATAAAATATATTCTCAGAATGCCTTACATACGCCGCCGGCTTTCATCTTAAAGCTGCTATTATTCATGTTACCACCGAAATTTAACACTTAAACCTGCACTAAACTAAAACCTAATCTATTCACCTAAAAATTCTCTAAATTAGAAAATCGTTACTTGATGCATATATTCACTAATATTTTAGTGAAAACACATAATATAAACATTATTATTTATTTTTCAATAAAACACAATTTTTGGGTCCTCACATCCTTCCTCCCTTTAAAAGAATTTCGTCCTCAAAATTTATACCTTGATTTACAAACTTAGAGAAGAAGTACTCAAGTACGTCACAAAAAGTACATTCATTTTCAAAGGAAACATATCAAGTCACATCACACTTACAAATAGAAGCTTGCAAAGAAATGGTAGTTAGAACAATTGCACAAGCATGCAAATACAGGAACGTGAACACATCACATCATATCACTTCACATCACATCACTTGTATATTATTTTTTTCGAGACAAATCCAAATGCCAAATCTCGAGCACATATCACATCACTTGTATATTGTTCTTTTCCGAGACAAGTCCAAATGCCAAGTCCCAAGCACATATCACTTCACTTCACATCACATAGATAACCCTATGGCTAGTCCCTTTCTCCTCGACGGCTCCTCGGTTTGACAAACAGTCAATGACTCATCGAGCAGGTCTCGAAAATTCTCGAAATTTCACACACACACACATAGTTCACTTTGAAACATTTTCACAAATATTTTTATTCAAATAGAAGTAAGTGCAATGAAGTACACACTACCTCGCTTGATGGTTTGAAAACCCAATTTCACATCAAATCGCTTAACTAACACAATTCGAATCATATTCACATAATCACATAACAAACACTGAAACTCACCAAAGTATCAAGGTTCGGATTCCAAGTTTTGCTTGGTTTTCAAAACCGTCCACACTCCTTAAAACGAATAAAGAAAATGGATGAGTTTGGCTCTTTCATTTGACAATCCAATCAAAGTACACTTATTCCTTGATTCATTCAAGGTTTCTCTCAAAATTTCAATGCAAAAAGTATTTTTTAAATGGTGAAATCTCACAAAAGACCCTTTTCAAAAATCACTACAACACTCAAAATATAATGCTCCATCCAGGCGACTTTTAATCTTTTAGCACATTGAAATAATGTGAGGTATTTCATCTCAAAATCACTCATTTGAGTTCAAACTCAACACTACACTTTTAACCAAGGTTCTAACACATTTTTCAAACAATTTTCACTAGGTCTCAATGCACAAAATTCATGAAAATTAGCTAAAACATTCCAAATCCACAAATTTATCCAAAATGGCACTTTTACCTCAAAGTTTAGTGAAACTCAATTTTCACCATTGAAGTTCAAGATTTTCACTCCATCAAAGCATATACTCATAATCGAACATATTGCATATATACTTAGGCAAATTCTCATCAAGAATTATCATAAAATTTTGAAATCAAACATCAAAATTTCCAAGCATATGTTTGGCCAGCCCACAACATTTTCCTTCAAAATTTCCACAACAAATGCTATTTTCTAACCATAAAATGTACTCATCTCATGAATATCAATCACAACCACAATCCAGTCGCCCTCGTCAGAGTCATTCCACCTAAGTTTAAGAATTCAAGCAGCTCAACTCAACGTATTTATACAAAAGCATTCTTAGCAAAATAACCCATAGATCTAACAAATCTACCGCTAATAAGTTTAAAGCTAAGAGTTTAAGTGATTATACCTTAAGATTTTTCAAATCTAGCAAGATCAAGAAGACCAATGAGTTCCACCCATGAGATGATGTTCTAAGCTCAACCTCGAGATCCTTCAATTTTCCAAGGATTGCTTATTTCCTTGCCAAAATCCAAGAACAAGAAGAAATCACACACTAATATCCTAATAACACACATTTTCAAGCACCAAAATAAGAAGAGAGTCAATTCAATGGTTGGCCACCCAAGAGGTCCAATCAACTCAATTTTCATTCTTGCTTGGCATACCAAGTAGATTACAAATCCAACCGAATACACCGTGAGCAAACCATTCCCATAGTTGTCTCTTCTTCAATCATCACAAGCATTGAACTCTTAAACTATTCACAAATCACTAGTATATTCTCGATCCCCAATCACACTAACTGCAAGTTCTCAGATGCGCTCACTCTACCTTCTTAGTCCTTATACCTGAATTGTGTGTTCAATTCTCAAAATAAGCTTTTGAAAATATAACAAGAGCCATTGAAGTTACAAAATTCTCTTCAAATTCGTACCTTACTAACGCAAGTTCATAATTCTTTCAAAACTTAGGATTTCTTTTTCAAACATGGCCAAAGTCATGTGCGAAAATGTATCAATTTAAAATCAAGAATTGCAAAACACGATTAGAAAACTTTAACTTTCCTCTTAGATCCTCTATACAGAAATCTAGCAAACTCATCAATTTCTTTCCGACTCTTAATTCAAAAATATAGTGAAATTTACATACATGTCAAGAATGACATTTTATAGAGTATTTAAAACGCATATGTGTCATCTTCAACAATCGGTTGGAAAAATAAAACAAGTACATCTCAGTTTTACTTTATACTTCAAAGTGAAAATTTTCCAACAGCTAAACAAGTAGGAAAACGCATTTTGTTCATTTGAAACCTCTTTTGTTTTAGCTCAAAACCATCACATAAGGAATTAAGTAACAAATCTCAATTTCTTATCTTCTGTAGCTAATACCAATGTAATGGATTCCAGATTTCTCCCATTTCTATGAGTACAATAATCATTCAAGTCTCAATCAATTTTTTCACTACAAATCTCTCACATAATGTTTCACTTCAATGTAACATTACTTAGTTCTTTCAGTTTTGTTTTCCACTAATCCCATACAAGAAACTTTCAAGTAATAAATCTTCCTTAATCACTAGGATACGATAGGTTCTCCAAGTCACGTAATATTCAAATTAATCCCATAGTCCGGTATCCTAAACTTGTAATCTTGGATACACTATAGAGATCTGAAACCTAAACTCGACCACTTGACCCCCACCTCCTAAACTGAACCAAGGCATGTTTACCGCCCAACTCTCGTTGGGACTCACTACAATCCTCAATCAAATTAAAGTTTGAACTTCAATAGATACAGTCCTCAAACAAATTACAATGTCAATCTCAAATATTTATATCAGATACTCTACTAATTTATATTCCACAAGTCAATCGAACTTCAAAACATACACTCACTATAGTTCCTCAATCATATTACAGATCTCAAATAAGTACAGTGCAAGATATCTAAAACAATAAATACATTTCCATCTAGTCCAATTACACCAAAAGTCCAACAATCCATGATTACAAATAGTACAAGAAATAATCCAGCCAATCACACTAAGAAAGATCACAACACTTACTTTCCTTTGCCTCGAGCCTTGTGGAGGGGAAATAAAACATTTTTAGGGTGAGTTAGAAGCTCAGTGAGGTTCCAAAAAAATAAGCAAATTTACCTTTAATCAAAATCATAACACTTGAATCAAATAGCACCTTTGCAAAATAGTTGAGTCATTAAAGATCACTCATAAAAGTATGATTCATTAAAGTGCTATAACGAGAAAACTCTAGAATACATTTAGAGCACGCTTATCAAAAGATGTAAGCATTCAAGCATTCGGATGATAATTAAACAAACAATTCACTTCAATCAAATCAAAGGTACTGAGACGGGATGAGAGGGGCCTCTCACACTGATTTGGTGTAACACATACTACCGTTCAGCTTAAATCACACATAAGATACTGAGACAGAATGAGAGGTACCTCCCACTCATTAGAGTGTGGTACATATTATCGCTCAATACATATGGTCGACGAGACAACGCTTCAATCGACTTATTCAAAAGTTAAGATTAGGGCGAGATGAGAGGTACCTACCACTCATTGAGTGTGGCACATACTACCGCTTATCACATATGGTCGACGAGACAACCCTCCAATCGACGTCTTCAAAATTTAAGATTAAGGCGGGATGAGAGATACCTACCACTCATTGAGTGTGGTACATACTTCCGCGTATCACATATGACCGACGAGACAACACTCCAATCGACGTCTTCAAAATTTAAGATTAAGGCGGGATGAGAGGTACCCACCACTCATTGAAGTGTGGTACATACTTCCGTTTAACAAACACAAATCAAGATTCAAGACACGACACACACAACACATAGTAAACATATAATTCATTTCTAGTCACAGTTTCAAAATCACAAAAATAAATCACCATCTCAATGAGTACTTGCAAATCAAGTCAAGTAACGTGCATGGAAACTCACAAACTCTTCATAAGTTATTTCACTTGTAAAGCATTTTGCTTGAAAATAACAGTAAATTATTTCCTTGCAAATATGAGTCAAGCAAATTATTTCACAAGTCATTTTCACATAGTAGTATAATATTTGATTTATAAACGGATTGGAATACTCATCAAAAGTCTAGTGAGTAGGCAAAATAAAGCTTTCACATGTTTTTCTCGGATTTCCCCTCGAATTCTTCTTGAGCACCTGAGACAAGCATATCCAACAATTATCTATAACGTCTAACCAAGACCAATTCCCCTCTTAACCCTTCTCTCAACCATCCTCAAATTCTTGTCAAATTAAGAGAGAAACTCTCTACACTTAACCACCAAATTTACACTCGAGGGAGAGTTCGTAAGTGCTTCATTTGTAAGTCAAAATGTAACAAGAGTTTTTGATTCCAAAGTTAGTCAAACTAAACGAAAGTAACTTAATTACTCGTTAAATCTAAAATTCATGATTTCAGTCCCAAATCAATCCATAATTATAGTTTAATATAATAGCAAGTCGTTTGAGCAAAATCAAGTCAAGAAAATACTAATCGAAGCCAAAACAGTCCAACGCATCTAATCTGTCAAAACAGTTCCAAGGTTCAAGTTCCAAAATAACAATTTAAATCAACTTTTAACCAATGAAAATTCTACATTTTAGCCCCAATTTATCATATACATATAGCTTAATAACATATGAAATCATTAGGCCAAAATCTTGTCAAAAAACAACTAAAACAATTTCGAAGAAGTAAGCTAAAATTTCCAACTAATGTTCGGCTAGCAGAGGCTAATTTCCTTGAAATTTCAGTCAAAAAAACAGTCATAAAAACATCTATATCTCACTCATAATCCTATGGGCTTCATCAATCATTAGCCCTTCATGGAATCAAGCACTTAGTAAATGTTAAAATCCTTGGCAAAGGTAATCAACAAACTATCAATTTTCTGCCACCTCTGAGTGTTTTAATCATAAATAAAGGTACAACTATTAGATTGAGACAAATCTTATGGCGTTTCGAACCTAAGACACAAGGATAGATTTTTCATGAAGACATCAAAAGTCAAATCTTACATTTTCATGGTCAGAAAGTGAAATCACAGAAACAACAGAAATCTGTCGGGTAAAACTGGACATTTGGGCAGTCAGGGGTATTTTGGTCATTTTGCATTCTATAATGCTCCAATTGAGCTGAAATTTTGTGGGTGGACAGCCAACTCAATTTCCTACAACTTTCATTCTTTGAGAAAGAGTTAGATTGGCTTTTACCATGGACAAAATGTGCAGATTGTTTTCTTATAAAACTATGAATTTCCAGCAAAATCAACCAATAATTCAAGAGTTTAACTAGAGTTCTAATCTTCAAGTAATCTATTAGCTCTCCCTTAAAACTAACTTAGATCATGAATATATAACAGATTTCATGGCTAAAATTTGAAAACCAAGGCTGTGATTGAAGGTTACCTCAAGATATAGCAAGATCTAACAAAGTTTCACCACAACTTTCTCCCAAACTTCCTTCCTTGCAAATCATTCAAGAAAGACCAAAGATCTTCAAGTTTTCTTGGTGATTTCAGCCCAAGAACTCCAAGAATAGCAGCTGACCGTGTCACCTCTACCTCAGCTCCCTCTCTTTCCCTTTCTCTCTCTCGGTTGGTAGCAAACAAGAAGGAGAAGAACAAGATGAAGCTCCTCCAATGAAGTCTTCAAGGTGAAGAAGAAGAAAAAGAAGCAAGAAAGCTATTTCTCTCTCTATTCCTCTCTCTTTTTCACGGCTCTTTCTCTCTCTTTTGCTCTCTTGAGTGGCCGAAAAATGAAGAGAAGATGAAGCAAGGATAAAGTTATAAGGGACAAGAAGTGTGGCTCTCCACATTTCAAGGAAAAAGTGGTCAACTCGCCTTTATATCGCGTCTACGCGCGATACTTCTAGTTTTTACTGGATTTTCTCCTTCTAACGCTGTCCTATCATAAATATATCTCTGTAATGTCTTTACATATGCTCGGTTTCATCTTAAAGCTACTATTCATGTTACAACTCGAAATTTAACACTTAAACTGGTCGAAACGAAAATCGGCAATCTATTCACGAAAAATTCTCTAAATTAGAAAATCTTTACTTAATGCATAAATTCACTAATATTTTAGTGAAAACACATAATATAAACATTATTATTTATTTTTCAATAAAACATAATTTTTGGGTCCTCACAAGGTACATTCGACAACGTGATGCTTAGCATACCTCACCAAAAGGCTTACCGATCATTGTCTTTCTTTCAATTTTTTTTAATTTAATGCAAAACCTTTTTTTTTTGTCAAGTAGGTTCCTTTCCACCCTCTAAGCACTGAAAAATGGGATTTAATTAATATAATTAGAGAAAATTAAAATGAAATAGAAAACTCAATAAAAATTTCTAAAATATGTTGACGAATTTAGAAAGGACATTTTGTAAACAAAATTCATAAGAATTTCGGCAGAGTCTCCCCTATAAAAGTATTAAAACTCCCTGCCAACGAACACAATTGTTTTCAACTCTCATTGCATAACATATTGGACAATGCTATGTTTAACACACCTCACCAAAAGGCTTACCGATCATTGTTTTTCTGTCATTTTTTTTAATATAATACAAAACCTTTTTTTGTAAAGTAGGTGCCTTTCCACCTTCTAAGCATGAAAAAATGGGATTTAATTGACATGAATGGTGAAAAATAAAATGAAATAGAAAACTTAAAACAAACTTCTAAAATATGTTGACGAATTTAGAAAGGACATGTAACAAAATTTATACAAATTTCAGCAGAGTCTCCCCTATAAAATGACTAAAACTCCCTGCCAGCAGACACAAATTTTTCCAACTCTCAACGGCTAACAGAATTCTCAACGGCAAACTCTCCCCACATCAATTCATTTAATCAAATATTCTTATCTTTCAGGCTTGGGCACCTTAATCATTTGGTACGGACAACCACAGCCTCAATGGCTAAAGTAAAAAATACATGCCACAGAAGTTAACTCCTAAACCTTCAACAGTATAATAAATGGTAACTCCTAATATGAGCATTGCATTTATGTCAAATTCCTTGTGCAATTTTCAAATCACTAAACAGCAACAGTAAGTAGTCAACATGTTATACAATTACACTGAAGGAATTCTTGACTACGGCTAATAAAATGCATGACGTTAGTTTGCTTGGACCATTTAGTAAATAAATGTCATGTTACTAAAGCATGTAGCATGTTTGAGGGTAAACGCAAATTGATGCAAGGCCAAATATACAATGTAGATATGCTACTGTTCTATCTATGCCTCTGTAACATAACTTGCTTGTCCAACCAAAGAAGCAACACAAGCACCGGTATGTACAAGCGGACCTTCTTTTCCTAAGGCTAAACAACCTCCAACTGAGCCTATACTTCCGGATATTTGAAATAGAATAACATATCAAACTTTTCATCCATGTGAAAGGCAAAAAAAAAAATTGGATATCAAACAGAATAATGCAGATGCCATACGTTCTAGCACTATTCATAATTCTGATTTCACGGAACAGCAAACGAAAAACCTGCTAAATTCATTTCAACTAGGGACAAAAAATATATTTTCATTTACAATTTTTCTAATTTTTTCCCCTCTCTTTTTACTTTCTATCTACCAAAAAAAAATTCAGCATTATTTTCTTGCTTTTTATATCAATTCCCACAAAACCATGTCCCATCAAACGCATTAACAGCAAACTTGGAAGAAATTGTTGCAGCTAAGCTTTGAACACATAATACAACAGTACATGGCGGAGCAGTGGCAGCAAGGGTCGCCGATGACGTACCTCAAGCCCTGGTGGATGCACGGAGAAGCAATGGCGGCCCCTTGCCGGCGTTTCTCAACTCTCCCGCGTCTAATCCCGCTGCTATTTCCTGCGACTTTTTCCCATTCGATGGCTGCTTTGCCAACAGAGATGGAAGAGCTGAAGTGGGTCGCCGCTTGTTGAGAGATTCTTGATGGATTGTGGCGAAAAACTCTGCAGATTTGCCTCAATTTCGTGCAGATTTTGTTCCCCCAAATCTTAGGTCTTGCTTTCTGTTTCCACGTCGGGAGGCCGAGCTCTATTTTGTTACCAGTAGAACTTGCATTCAGAGAATGCGAGTACGACGTGGAAAAAACATAAAACAAAGCCTCTTTTTTTTTGGCGGAAAATGGAATAGCTCGCATTTGTGAAATGCGAGTTCTAGGGAACCCGCGTTTCACAAATGCGAACAACCCATTCTCTGAAACAGGCATTAAAACAGCCCCTCTTCAAGAATTTTTTTTTTTCATAACAGTCTTAGAATTTTCTCTCACATTTAGCGAGAGGGCCTGAACACTTGTACCCATCACATGTAGCAAGGGAGGGGGTCGAAAGAAAATATCTCGAGATGATGGCAGGAGTCCTTCCTAGCCATGCAAGTGAAAATTTTTATGTCTATATATGAAGTTCTTTCTTAGTTTTAAATGGGACAGAAAGGCAGCTTCTGATGTATACCTTCATACTGGTGTTCTACGCACTCTCATTTTGCTTTCTTTTCTAATCCATAATTGAACCGATCAAATTTGCAATTCACCTTTCGGTTCCCCAATGTGTACAAAAACAAAGTACTTATCGAACTTTCCTATAACAAGAAATGCTGAAAGTACAATTACTTGATGATAAAAGGTCAAATACCCAAATGCTAAAAGTACTAAAATTCAGATAAAATTCCCACTATAGTTGAACCATCTTAAGACCTTTGCTGGCACCATAAACAGCTCCCATTAAACCAGAATTTCTTGTTTACAAGTTACCGCTTAGTAATATTCTTAGGCTTCCAAAGGCGGCAACGCTTATCCAACCAGCTTATAGCTGCTTCATCAGTCTCAGAAAGATCAGACAGTGCTTCAATCTTCGCTTCCTCCTCTTCAGCATTGGTATGTAACTTCTTCATACCTTCAGCAGTAAACTCATCACGCTTCACTAGAACTCTTACAGGTTTATTCATTAATTTCCTTGTGATTCCTAAGGCCTCAGGGGGCATTGTAGCTAAGAATACGCCAACCTGAATCTTGGGTGCCAAGAGCTGGAAAATATCATAAATCTGAAACAAAGAAACAATGTCATCAGGCAAATATAAGACAATAAAAATGAAAAGTTTTTCCAATAAAGCACAACATTGGTCCCCAATTACTATATACAGATAGCTCTGGTGCACACGCTAAAAGTCAGTAAAAGAGGTAAAGATAATAAATGTGTCAAAAGGACAAGTATGAATATGTCAAGTTTGCAGCAAAAACAAACAAACTGCACCGCTTTAAAAAGAGAACCTCATTCCTGAAACCTCCGGAAATCATTTCATCAGCTTGATTCAGCACAACCATTTTGACATGCTCAGGGCTGAGTGACTGACTACTCAACATGTCAAATACGCAGTCAGGAGTACCAACAACGACGTGAACCCCATGGGAAAAAATGCACTGATCCTCGCGAACACTGGCAGCTCCCTCGCAAGCATGAACCTTCACGCCAAGATAGTTACCTAGAGAACGCATAACCTTCTCAGTTTTCCCGGCAAGCTCAAGGTTGGGGACAAGAACAAGTGCCTGACAATCAACCACATTGTAGTCTAGCTGTTGGAGGATTCCTAAGCATAGAGTTGTAGTCTTTCCAGCTCCAGATCGTGCCTGCTGAATGACATCCAGTCCCTTGCAGAAGGGAACAAGTCCCCTCTGTTGAACAGGAGATGGCCTTTCAACACCTTTGGAATAGAAATCCCACATTTTCAGTCAACATTTTGAGGAAAACTTTCAAATTAGACAAAAAGGAGCTCACACCTTGGAGACAAATTAAAAGGCATAATGCACACAATACCAAAAGCTGTTAACCACATCATACATAAGATCAGCTCGGAAAGGACAAAGTTAGAATATACACAGCAGCACCTTAAGACATACTTGGGCACTGGAAAACATTGTTGTAAACTTGTAAGCTACAAAAGGAAACAAGCATTGGCTTGAAACAGGAAAGACAGAAACAGAAGGCAGCTTAAGCTATCACCTAGCGTTCTTTGGAAATCAAATAAGTAAACCAGTTGAGTAACTCATTACACCAAGGGAGTTATTTAGAAGCTAACAAGACTAACAGAAGAATACAACTTGGACTAGAACCACCATATCAGGATATTAACGTTATTAATCAGGTATGTGCCTGATTAATAACGTTAATATCTGTCTGAAACTTTCTGAAGAAACTTATTGCTTGTCTATAGATTTCTGAGTTAACTTAGGATATATTTATGGTAGCTGTATTCGTCATTGTTGTATAAGCAATATGTGAAATATAAAATATTTAATCACCAAATATAATATGCAAAGCATACAAATTTTAGGCCTAATCAAAGCAAAACAAGGTACAGATCCAACCAAACCGATCTGGAGCTGATTATCCAGGGCAAACATAGACACGATTGACAGGCCAAACAGCAAGTCAGGACAACTTACCATAAGCATAAATGCCCCTGAGAAGGTTCTCTTGCAAACCCATGGACTCAAAACTGTCATACATCTCATCATTTGAAATTAAAAAATCCTCTCCATCGGGATTAAGCCTGTGAGGATGGGGGAAAAAAAAAATCAACCACCACCACTAGACATCATTATTATGACACAGTTATTGCATAATCGCATCTCAAATACCAAAACCAAAAGTTCAGTGGGATGCAGGACCAGAAAGTTGTGTATCATCCTAGAACATCCAATAATAAAAACTGAGTAGGAACCAGAAGTTTTCATTTTGTTTTTGTTTGTAAAAGAGGAGAGGAATGCAGGAAATAACATACAACTCAGTCATTTTGGCATCACATTGAATCGCATCAAGTTGGGATCCCTGTGGTGCAAGGCCTTCCGTGACTGCATCATTAACAAAATAAATACCATTTTAGTATACAGCAATGGCAGGAACTTTCTAATACTGGAGAGAAATGCAATTCAACAAACCGCAAACAACATATCTTGTCCTTCATAGCAGAACACCAGGCAACAAAACCACAAAAGAAAATGCGCATGAAAAAAGTCATTATCTGCATCTATAAACATAAATCTAAACCGATGATCAATAATCAAACAAGAGGTGAAAATGCATAACAGGCAAATTAGCTAATGTAGTTACTGTTGAATTAAGCACAAGTCCTGAATCTAGAATGATACACACAACTCTGTAGACCTAACCATTGTAACCTGAATTTTTTGCTGATGAACTCTTTGGCGTCAAGGGCTCGGCTGTTTTGGCATTCCAAAGATTTGAACTTGCACTCCAATCTAAATGTAATATGATCTTTGACGCTTTCAGCCAATGCAAATAATCTTGCAGACAGAACTTTTTTCCAGTCATATCATAGGCATGAAATTCCGTCTTCTTTAAATACTGTTTCCAAAAGCTTAAAGTATGAGTCAAATTGCTGAACACCCCATTTCTTTGGTCGGTTTTGAACTTCTTGTCGAAGAAAAATTTAACAGGAAGATAGGCAAAATAACCCCCCCAATGCAGGACAAAATTTTTAGGACGACAAGCCCAAAACAGACCATCAAGAAAATTTAAATGGCATTCTAAATTCTTTTGAAATTCTCTTAAGTCCAAATCTTCAATATCAACAGGATGAGCAGAAGGATGAGCAGCAGAAGTTGTAATGCCCCCGAAGCAAGCACGTTCAGAAAGAGGACGTTGACAACAAACGCAGAGTGAAATCTTTGATGGGTTGAGACTCGATAGCAACTCATTTAATTTCATAAACCATGAGACATCAATAGACGACCAACGGCAGTCGTGAATACACAAACGAGACACACATTGCCGTGGGAGAGCACCTTTAAAAGACACCTTTTGCAAGGTTTCTGCTGAAACAATAATTTTCATCTCAATGATATTTGGAACATCAATCTCAAATTCGACCAATGACTCTTCACTGAGTGACCGAAAGCTTATGAGCTTTAGTGAGTGGCTTCTTAAATTGATCTTCTCAAAGCCATAGCAGCTTTCGAGTTCCAAAACCTCAAGCCTCGGAAATTTGCTCCTCCAGTCATCAAAGAATGTAGTTGTAATATATGCTCTGGCAAGCATCAGTTCTCTCAAATTTTTAGATGCAGGCAGTTGAAGAAGACATGATGTTCGACGGATATATCTTATATTCAGGGTTTCAAGGCTTGGGGCATCAACCGCAAAAATTAGGTTCTTCCGTACTTCATGACACATATTTATTTTCTTGAGCCTTGGAAGATTGACCAACTTGATACTGGTGAGACCCTCACAGAGTTTAATATCCAAATTCTGAATTAATGGGCAAGCAGAGAGTAATAATCGAAACATCTCGTCTTCAATGTAGACATAAGCAAGACTCAAAGACTTGATATTGTTAAACATGAGAAATTTCCCTCCATTAAACAACTGGTTGGAAGGAGGAAACCGGCAGCTCTCAATCATTAAATCTGTTAACGACTGATCCCCAAAAATGCTTACAGGTACGACATAGTAATACCTAACAGCAACTTTTATGTAACGGTATCTATTAATGAGGAGTTTGAGCTGTTTCACACCTTTTTTCAATGCTATTTCGAGCAACTTGTCTAGGGCGGCAGCAGAATCTTGATCATCTGAATGGTAAATGTCGAGTGTAAGTGCCTGTATATGTTCTCCTTTGTAATTTAGCAAAGTTTTGCTCACGTGATCCTGGAACCTTAATCTACACTGACTGCAATAGTTGTCGCACTCTTTAGCGCCCGTTCGAAGTGCTCGGTGGATCGGACATCTTAAGCACCAATCGGAAAACTTCAGGGCAGGGCACGTCTGCCATGCGTGGAGCCAGTCTTTAGATAGAGAACAAACTCGGATTTGGTCCTTGGCATTGAGAAAACGTAATATATGATGGATGATGCCTTCAGGCAAGTATCTTGATTGTTCCATGGCGTCTTTGACAGCGAATTGAACCCACACGAGAACAGAAAATCGAGAAAATATGATAAATAGATGATGACTGCCGCAACTCGTACGTGCACACAATTATTTAGGGGCAGAAGTACTTTCGAAGCCCAACTTGTACTAGGATTCGGAACAGACTATGATTCCATGCTTCCAACTACTGAAACTGAATGTTTCAAGCGAAAAACAGTAATCGACAAAACTATAGCAGCATATCTGAATCAGAGCTGGATTCAAATTCCTAATCAAGAACTTGAGGGAATAAGCAACCTTAAAAAAATAAAAGGCAAGAAGGGAATGGGTTAGGGTTGAGATGTTGCACTATGTACTTAAACTTCTAATTCTTCGCTACTTTGTACAATCGGCATGTAAATGCTAATTTTTGAATTGAAATTGCTAAATCAAATTTTCAGCAAATTTTTTTTGGCTATCCTTTATGGCAAAAGGATAGAATGACTTTTTTGTAGGCTATTAGTATATAATTTTTTTTTAAATTAGCAAGTTTGAATTATACAATATAACATATATTTAAATTTAAAATTCAAATCATACACACGTGGGCTATGGCATGCATCTAGATAGGGGTGAGCAACTACGGTAATTACCGAATTACCGACTGAATTCGATTTGATTTCGGTAATTCGAAATCGGTAATTCAGTAATTCAATCGGTAATTCGGAAATTCCGAATTAAGATATGTCAAATTTATTTCGAAATCGGTTTCAAGATTTTTCAATTCGGTCTTACCGAATTCGAATTTAATTCGGTAAAACGGTAAAATTTACCAGTTTCATATTCGAATATCCGAATAGCTATGGTAAATGTTACTTAGGTGGTCAACTTGTCTGTGGTCAATGTAGTCAAGCCTTTATTTCTTTCTTTCCCCAACCCTATCCGGCTATCCCATTCCCCAGTTCGATTTGAGCAGCCTGAAGCCTCAACAAAGTGACGAACGCAGCCCTTTAGATTACTTGTCCTTTAGTTTATGGTTTTTGGGTGAGTGGATTTCTGGCGGACTCCAAGAACTCCCACAACTATCATTTTGTTTTGTCTTTGCTAATCCCACACTGCCTTCTTCGCTTGAGCAGCATTTCTGGAGCTTAGAAAACACAATTATCAATGCCATGTATAATTCTGTCAGTCTTTATTTACTTTTTCCTCATCGTCCCCCACAGGCCTTTATCGAAACAAGATAAAAGAACCAGGTACAAAATTGTATTCATCCTTATAATTAATTAAAAATAGATCTTTCTTGCTACCGGACTTATGCCCTGTGTTAAATTCCTTCCAAACAAGCCATCTAGTCAAGTCTGACCCAGTGTAGAAATAAAAATTGTTTATTAAGCACCTATTAATCTATGAGCCAGCCAAGTGTACATGGTTTGCACTTGCTGTTGACAACAGTGATTTTGTAAAACCTTTCCAGTAGGCTTGAGGCTTTTGCTATTTGGTGATATTGTACTCATAAAGGTAGGGTTATTTAGAAGTTTATCTTTTTATATGCATGGGCACAAAATAAACACTTTTTTGTCAAAAGCTTAAGCACAAATGGGTAGAAATTTCTACAAAATCAAATTAGATTAGTGTGCACTGCCCATTAACAGGAACACAAGCTATGAACATTAATCTCGTCAAAAGCTTTATGAGCAATGTGGTTGGTGTGCTGTAGTTAGATAGCCACGATGCTTTGGGAATTGTCGAGGGCTGATCTCCACCTTAGCCTCCTAATTGCTTTATTTTCTCCTCTGAAATTTACTCTTGAAGGATAAGGTTCTCCAACTTTTGAAATTTCTGTTACATTTATAAAGGGCCAAATTGATATGGCTATACTTATGCTGTTCTCTGTTTTTAACCCTTCATAATTAGAAACCAATAGTTCTGAATTAGAGAAGCAAGAAAACAATAACTTAATTGATTATTCTAGAATTTTCAAGAAACAACGACAAAGATTGATCAAATGTATAAAATATCATGAAAAGTTGAAAACGAAGTCTGAATTGATTATTCCAGAATTTTTAGAATTTAAATTATTCCAACTCCATTAATTGATTGTTGCACTTAATTGCATATTTTACATGGTTGGATTTACAGAAATTTGAAACTATGTCTGATGCTACAATTGCAAGCAATCCAAGCCATGAGGAGTTGGAACAAGAAGGGTCATCTAGAACTCTACCTCCTAGTCCTACCACAGAAAGCTTTGAACAATCTGGTGCAGCTAAGAAAAGAGGAGAGTACAAGAAGAGATCCAGAGCTTGGGAGCATTTTGATATAAAGCATGTCAAAGGAGTTCGTCTTGCGGTATGCAAGTATTGTGAGAAGATTATACTGCGGATTCAAGAAGTAATGGTACTACTCCTCTTAACACTCATGTATCTAAATGTCATCTAAATCCTCAAAATAAGTCTGGTCAGGCTACTTTGTTATTGGGTGAAACTGAAACTTCAAGCGGAGAGGTTAAAGTGTCACTTATTAGTTGGAAATTTGATGCTGAAGCTATTAGAAAAAGCATATCTTACATGATAATTGTGGATGAATTGCCCTTTAAACATGTAGAGGGAAGAGGCTTTTATCATATGATGCGGACTACTTGTCCTTCTTTTAGAATTCCTTCTAGATGGACTATTTCTAGAGATTGTTATCAGCTGTACTTAGATGAAAAAATCAAGCTGAAACATGTCATAAAAAATAACAATAGTAGAATTTGTCTAACTACAGATTCTTGGACATCCATTCAAAGGATAAACTATATGTGCCGCACTGCTCATTTCATTGATAATGATTGGAAACTAAACAAAAGAATCCTGAATTTTTGCCCTACTCCTAGCCACAAGGGAGAAATTGGAAAGGCTATAGAGAAGTGTCTATTAGAGTGGGGAATTGATGATGTCCTAACTGTTATAGTTGACAATGCGAGTTCCAATGATACAGCTATCCAATATTTAAGGGGAAAACTTCAGAATTGGGCAAAAGTTGTGTTAGATGGGAAATGGACTCATGTGAGGTGTGTGGCTCATATTGTGAGGGTCTCAAAATTCAAATTTTATTTTAAAATACAAAATAATATTTCTATTATGTTCATTCACTAAAATATTAGTAAATTTATGTTTTGAGTGATTATTTTCTATTTTAGAGAATTTTTCAAGAATTATTTGCCGGTGTGTGGTTTCGGCCAGTATAAGTGTCTAATTTTTGTTTTGAAGCGTGAATAGTGACTTTAAGTGGAAACCGAGCATATGTAGTGATATTACAGAGATATATGCAAGGTTAAACAGTGTCGGAATGAGATAAAACAGTAAAAATTAGAGTGTCGCGAGCGACGTGACAAAAAGTGGTCGTTTGACCACTTTTCCTTCAATTGGGGAAAAGACAACTTTTTGTCTCCCTTAAAGTTTCTTCTCTTGTTTCTTGTACTTCATTTTCAGCCACTCTTTGGAGACAAAGAGAGAGAGAGAGAGGCCGAGACATAGAGAGAGAAATAGAGAGAAAAGTTTGAGAGATTTCATCTTCATCTTCGATCTCTTGAAGCTTGAGGACTCCATTGAAGGCTTGGCTCTTGTCTCTTCCTCCTCTTGGAGCTGCCGTGAGAGAGGGAGGGAGGGAGAGAGAGGTCCGAAAATTGGGAGAGAGAAAAAGAAGAGAGTTTAAGCTTTGATCTTCAACTTCTTCTTCCTCAAATTTCTTGAAGCTTCAAGACTTTAGTGAGGGCTTTGATCTTGTTCCATCTTCATTTCTTGGCAGCCGTGAGTGAGAGAGAAAGAGAGAGAGGGGGTCCGAAGTTTAGAGAGAGAAAAGAAAGAGGAAGAAAGCTTCTTTTTGGTTGGCTACTTCTTGTTCTTGAGCTTGGAGACGGAATCCATCATCAAAACAAGCGGATCGTGGGCTAAGGTTGGAGTTTTTGGAGTTTCTAAGCTTGGGAGTATCATTCTTGAGAGGAGTTTACAAGATCTTGGTTGATCTTGTTAGATCTAGTCAGATCTGGAGGTATAAGATTCAAATCTTTTAGATCTACCTTGATTAGTGTTAAATATGGTAGATCTACGATTTATTTTGTTAGAAATGTCTATATTTGGAATTTTGAGTTGGGCTCTTGAATTCCCAACTTAGGTAGCGGAATTAAGGTGGCTTTTCGGTAGCGGATTTGAGGACCTGATTGTGGTTGTGTTTGTTGTTTGTGAGATGAGATTATTTTGTGGTTAGAAAGTAGATTTTGTAGTTGAAAAATTTGGAGGAAAATGATAAGGGTTGGCCGAACCTCGCTTGGCAATCTTGATGTGTGATTTCAAAATTTTATGATGTTTATTGATGAGATTTTGCTTAAGTGTATATGTATTATGTTCATTTATGAGTATATGCTTTAAAAGAGTTAAAATCTTGAACTTTTATGGTGAGAAATTGAATTTCACTAAGCTTTGAGGGAAAAGTGTCATTTTGGATAGATTTGAGGGTTTGAAATGTTTTAGCTAATTTTCATGAATTTTGTGCATTGAGACCTAGTGAAAATTGTTTGAAAAATGTGTTAGAACCTTGGTTAAAAGTTTAGTGTTGAGTTTGAATTTGAATAAGTGATTTTGAAGTGAAAAAAACCTCACTTTATTTCAATGTGTTAAATGATTAAAAGTTGCCTGGATGGAGTACATCGATAGAGTTGTTTGGTTATGTGAGATTTTGATTTGAAAATGGAATCTTATAAAATGAGTTTCGACTTGAGTGATTACTTTTCGTTTAAACAGAGTTAATGGAAATTTGTAAAGAACTTTGATAAGACAAGTAAATGAGTTATTTGAGTTTAGTTTCGCTATTTTGAAGCTAAACTTATTTCTTCTTTCATGATAATAGGAGGTGAGGAAGGACTTAAACCAGATCCCGCCTTAGAAAACAAACTTTACTACTGTGGTGAGCTTCAATGCTTGTTATGTGTTTATGTGAATATGATTCGAATTGTGTCAGTTAAACGATTTGATGTGAAATTGGATTTTTAAACCTTTAAGTGGAGTGGCGTGTACTTTATCGCGCTTACTTCTATCTGAACGGAAAAAGTTATAAGAATGTTTTGATGTGATTTACGGGCATTTGATGTGAATTATGTGTGTGTGTAAAATTTTGGGAATTCCCAAGACCTATCGGCCAGTCGTTCGACTCAAGCTGTAGGCTAGACCTAGGCCAAGGAGAAAAGGACGAGCCATAGGGTTAATTATGTGATGTGATGTGATGTGAAATGTGCTCGAGACTTGGCATATGGACTCGTCTCGAAAATGGACAATAAACAAATTATGTGATGTGATGTGATGTGCTTGGAGACGGGCCCGACGAGGGTTTGGAGGAGTAAGGAGTAAGTGAAGGTCTACATGGTCTATGTGTATGAAAGTTGACGGAGTGTCAACTACCTGGTTCGAGATCGAGCATTGTGGATCCTGGCTCCTGAGAGCTCCTGTATCCTCCCTTTTTAATGTTACTTGCTTTCCTTATGTGTTTATTTCTAAATCCGAATTTGAAGTGAAATGTCATAAGTGTTATGTGCTTTGCATGCTTTTGGAACTCACTGGGCTTTTAGCTCATTCTTTCCAATTTGTTTTCCTTAACAGGGACTGAGAACCCAAGTGAAGGACCCAACCATTAGACTTAGGGTTCATGTTTGTATTTGGTATGACAAACTTAAATTGTGATTTTGAGAGTTTTGTATTATGAGAATTTGAATGTTTATTTAAGTACTTTATGTAATTTGGGCCTGTAAGGCTGGAGTAATGGATTTGTAAATTAATGTTTGGTTTGGATTTGTGACTAAAATTTTAGTTTGGTATATCAATGATCGTTATGTGAGTGAGCTCTGGCAGGAGCACGGCAGGTGATCCACCAATACCCTTGGGTACGCCTTAGGAAGAAGTGGGGCTGTCACACATATAATAATTCTAATTGTTACTGATGGCATAAAAAAGCTTGGAAATTCAATTGACTGTATCAGGGCAGCAGTTAGATATGTTGGACAATCACACTAAAGAAATTCAAGGAATGTGCTGAAATTGAGAAAATTGAATGTAAAAAATTGCTCAGTTTGGATGTTTGCACTAGATGGAATTCTACATATCTAATGCTAGATACAGCTCAAAGATATGAGAGAGCTTTTGAGAGGTTTGAGGAGCAGGATCTGTATATGCTTTAGGAGTTAGAATTTTTGCCAACAAAATCTGAATGGACAAAAGTTAGATTCTTGGTCCTATTTTTGGAAAACTTTTATCAGCTAACTTTGAAGGTTTCTGGTTCCAAATATGTGACTTCCAATAATTTCTTTACTGATATTAGTCATATTCATGGCATTTTAAACGAAATGATAACAAGTGATAATGATGAGTTGAGTTCCATAGCAAGAACAATGAAGGAGAAATATGACAGGTATTGAGGAAGGATTGAAAAGATGAACATGCTGATTTTTATTTCCTCAATTCTTGATCCTCGAACTAAACTTGAATATCTTGAATTTGTTCTTTGCCAAATGTATGGTGAAACTGCTGGTACAAGACTAGGTGGCCTTGCAAAGGATGCAATTTTTGAGCTATTTAATGAATACAAGAGGCTCAACACCCCTGTCTCACATTCTGCCTCTCATGCTTCTTCAGTTTCTTGTGATTCTCGAAAGGGTAAAACTGCATTTGATGGGAATGCCTCTAAAACAGTCACTGATAGGTATAAGTTGGAATTTAAGAAGAGAAAAATGGAATTTGGGGGTAGGGATGCAAAATCTGAATTAGACAAATACTTGAATGAGGATTGTGAAGAAGATGATGACAGATTTGATATTTTATTGTGGTGGAAGGCCAACAGCCTTAGATTTCCAATTCTCTCTAAAGTGGCTCTGGATGTGTTAGCAGTCCTAATTTCTACCGTTGCCTCTGAATCTGCTTTTAGTACCGGAGGCCGTGTTCTTGATACATTTAGGAGTTTTTTGACTCCTCGAATTGTGCAATGTTTAATTTGTGCACAAGATTGGTCCCGGTCTTCTATGATGGAATTGAATGTAGAAGAAAATCTGGAAGAACTTGAAACCTTTGAATCTGGTAAACTATCAAATTTCTTATTACAAAATTTGAAGTATTTCTTTAATTCTAATAATTAGCATTATGGTACTTCATGATTTTTTTTTTTTGGGTTCTTGCAGAGTTGCTGAAGGTGGGGCTGAACCAACTATTATTGACCTTTGAGAGCTCAACCAAATTTGAAGTATTTCTTTAGTTCTGGAATGCGGATTGTTTGTGGTTTGTGGTTTCTGGACAATTTATATTTAATGCTGGATTATATATTGTAATTTCCTTGATTTCGTATGTTGTGGTTTGTAAGTGGATCAGTGATCCAACTTGTTGTGGTTTGTAATTTCAGTTCTGGTTTGAGAGCTCACCAACTTGTTCTGATTTGGTTGTGTGTCTTGTGCTATTTGGGATTTGTTGTGATTCCTTGATTTCATATGTTGTGATTAGTGATCAGTGATAACTGATACGGGCATAGAAATATAGAATGCTTGCTGAATTAGAGCAACCAGGGCAGTATGGACTGCATACTCATTCATGGGAGATGTATAGTAATTGAGGGTAAAAAATTGAACTTGTGAGGCTTTTAGGTGTTGGTTCTGCCACATGGGGTTCTAGCTTTGTGCATATTTTGTGAGCTGAAGTGGAGTCATTTGACTCCATGCCTTTTTGTGTTTCTTTACAAGTGTTTTGACTCAAAGGAAAAAAATGTACTGGAAGTCTAGAATAATAGATTTGGATGCGGATGGGTAATGCTATTTAATTACCAGTATTTTGTGAGCTGAAATGGAGTCATTTGACTCATGTTTTCTTAGATGGTGATTGCAGGCTGGTTTGCTTTAAATAAGCTCATAACAGATGAAATAGCTAGGTAGGTTTGCTTAAAGTGCATTAGATGCAAGTGTATTAAAATTGGCTATTAAAAATGCTTTTCATAGCTTTTTCATAGCATTTTAATAGGTAGACAGCATTTTTAAATGAAATTCAGTTAAATAATTATTTTATGGAATTCGATTAAATCGGTAAAATACCGATTTCTGAATTGAATTCGAATTGAATTTAAAATCGAAAATCGGTAATTCGAATTCAAATTCGGTCGGTATTTTTTAGGGTCATTTACCGAAAAATACCGATTTCATCCTACTGAATACCGATTTCGAATTCGATGCTCACCCCTGCATCTAGAGATGTTAGTGTGAAATATAACTTCGATATAAAATCGAAAGGATCCTATTCGAGGAAGTTTCCCATTCAAAAGGAAAATTTGTTGGGATAAATCAAACTTTTTCGACCCAAAGTGTATTACGCGGGAATCAAATATCCCCAAGATTCCTTGATAGAAGGAAATTCTAAAAAGGGGTATGTTGCTGCCATTTTGAAAGGATTAAGAAGGACCGTTAGTAGATAAGGGTTAATCCAGAAAAATAAGGCAAAATAAAGGGATAATTTCATAACCCTCCCTTGAGGCTTCTGATATTCTCATTGCTCTCCCCTAAAGTTTCTAAAATATTAGAAGCCTTCCTTGAGACTAAGTACCTAGTAACAAAATAGCCCCAGTTCAAAAACACAAATAATAAAAAGTTGGTAACAGGAGAGAGGAAACAATCTCGTTCTGTAATTGCCCTTAAGTTTTACTTTACACTTTTAATTTAGCATGAACAATGCTAATTTATTTTGATTTTGCCAAATGTGAGGTGGTTTAAGTAAAATTGCATAGGCTAATTTTCGCTTTATCTATTTTAACAATGTCTATCTAATTTAACTTTGTCTGCGAAAAACATGGTTATTATTAACAGTTTATCAATCATACAACTACCTTTCCCTACATAAATTTCATACATTAACAACTCCTTTTATTTTGGCTAATAAAACTAATAATCAGTACAATCACTACACAAACACACACACACACACACACACACATATGTGCACACTAGAGTCAACTGCTAATCATCAAATAGAGCAAATCATATACAATATGACTAACAATCATTCATATTAAACTGCAAGACTGATTGAAGACATTCTTTTTCACTTGCACAATCATTATTAAGCATGATCATGAACTAAATATCTTAATATCTGCATCAAAATGATAAAAAATTACACAATTTAAGAGCAAAATAAATCTTAGAGAGTAGTTTTGACTTGAGATGCTCAAGACCACCAAAAGCAAAGTTCTGTGCTAATTTGAAAGCAAATTTCCTCTTCAAATATTTTGAATCCTTACATATGCCTGAAGAAGTTTTATTTTTCTTATTCCATGTGCACAACTAAAGTCTGAACCATTGCATCTACTCACATAAATCAATCATCAATCATAAAAGTCATCAAATATCTGCACCCTTTCGTGATTCTTTATTATTAATGTTAACAAAATTTTATATTATTGTTATTCCTA
Source organism: Gardenia jasminoides (assembly GCA_013103745.1). Taxonomy (NCBI): domain Eukaryota; kingdom Viridiplantae; phylum Streptophyta; class Magnoliopsida; order Gentianales; family Rubiaceae; genus Gardenia; species Gardenia jasminoides. Next base: position 670,747 of record CM023104.1, on the reverse strand, counting down.
TTAAACATATATTAATAAGGAATTAACTAATTATATCAACATAACTACAAAATAGGGATAATCTCAGGAACCTCTCTTGAGATTTTCCCTAATCACACTTGGCTCCTCCAAGATTTTTAAAATCACACTTAGCACCCCTGATAGGATGATGTGGCATCAGAAAATTTTAGAAGAACAATACTACCCTTGGTATTTTCATCAGATAATTTCAGATTCCTTCCTTGAGTTTTCTCCTAGTCAGACCTAGCATCCTTAAACTAAATTATGTAAAAAGAAAATAATAAAAATGCCATAAAAATAGCACACATTTAGATTACCTCTTTTACTCAAATATTCTCTTTGTATCTTGATTAAATGGGAAGAGATGAAGGAAAAATAAGGCAAACTCATTCATTTGGTAAAGGGGATGGCCAGGATGAAGTTGAATTTGTGAAAAAAATGCATATTAAATATAGCTATAATGGTGTTCAACTATTAAAAATAAAATTTTTTAAAAATTGATTAACCAACAACGTTAAAATAAAAACCTTATTTCTTTTCAATTTAAAATTTTGACACAGTTACAAACAATGATCCTCTCCTAGAGATTTAAAAAAAGGAAAAATGATTTTTTGTTTCATAAAAATGTGGGGAATGGAAACTAAAAATTCATTTGGTTCTTCCAGATAATTTTTTTTGAGCTTGCTATTAAAGGTTAAGAACAAAAATTATAAAATTTAAAAAGACATATTTTCTAGTTCTAAAAGTTTTATAGGGAAAAAATTACTCATGAATAATAGTGTTCAATTATCAAAAAAAAATATTTTGAAAAATTAATTAACCAACAGTATTAAGATAAAAATGTTATTTCCTTTCAATCATTTTTTTTATTTGAGTTTTTTGCTAAGGAGTGTGAGGGTCTCAAAATTTGAATTTCAAATTATTTACATCACTTAAAGCAATTAAACATGCACTTGAACACTCACCGACAAAGTAGGGGTCGGAGTCCAAGTTTTGATCAGTCGCAAATTCAGCACTTTGCCCTAAAATAATTAAAAGAGAACAAAAATGAGTTTTCTTAATCGATGGTGAAGTTTAAAGCGAAAAGTCGAAAGTTCGACATTTTTCCTAGTTGAACTGAAAACTTTGAAAAATCATAACTCAAGTTTTACATGTCGGAATTCTGCTCATTTGGTACCGTTGGAAACCTCTTTAAAAGCTCTAAAACTTTTCAGAAGACATCAAATTAAAATTATGGATGAAATTAACCCAGATTTTCGTTGAACATTCAGCTACAGTAAGTTGACAGTGTCCGTCAGGCTGGTTATCCAGCACATTTTGAAAATTCGCCAAAAATTACAGAAAATTAATTAACCTCTGAAATTTATACACAATATAGTCCTACATATTAAGTGTCAACAGCCACTGACGGAACTCAATTCCGACATCCTAGCATGAAATGACAACAGTGCAAACAGAGGCTACTCGGAATTCTGCAGTTCTGGGATTTCGAAAATACAGGACAGTTTTCAAGTTGCTATTTGGGTGACGAATTCAAGTCCAAAAATTACCAAATTTGGTACACCAAAACTAACATATATAGGCTAGGTTCACACCAAATTTCAGCCATAAATTCAAGCAAATGAATGTCAAACCGAAATGAACTCAAACAGTGCCCAAAGCTGGGGAAGATTTTCCAGATTAGAGAGGCAGTTTTGAAACATCATTTGGGTAACGAAATGGTACTGGAAAAACACCAAATTTTTCAGACAACAACCTCAGTATATGAGCTACATCTGTACCAAAATTTAGCTAAAATCTCGCACAGGAAGACAGTGAACAAAGCAACTAATATCAGGGCAGCAAGGTTCGATAAATCTGGAAACTATTTTCCAGATTTATCTTCATTTTTTTCATGCGATTTTGACACACTAAATGGAATGATTTTTGCAAATAAATTTACATACATATAAACCAACATTTCAGCTCCCAAAACAACCAAGAAACTCATGAAAATTCACAGCCAAAACAGGGTATAAAAATTGGAAATAAAACCGGCAGCACTTCCCCTCTTCTACCAATTTTGCTTCTTCCTTTCTTTTCCTATCTTGCTACCCTTCAAGAACTCACACAACTCATCCATCACACACCCACACACATCATGGCAGTCCAATAATCAAGAAATGTGGGATTTCATAGAGCCCACTTCAACAACCCAATTTCAACAAGAACAACATCAAGAATCTACAAAACTTAAACCTACAAGATGAAATCAAAAGAAAAGATTTTGAAGAACAACTTACCTCTTGCCACCAAGTAGAAACCCTAAGCTACCAAAACCCCTCTTGAATCCAAATTTGAACTTCACTACCAAGTGCTTCCAAGTCCCAAAGCAAGATTGATGGTTGAAATTGGCAAAATCCCCAAACTTTTCTCTCTTTTTCCTCTCTTTTCCTCTCTTCTTTTCCTTCTCTTTTTTCACGTTTTTTCCTTCTCCTTTTTTTCCTTGTTTGGCCGGTTCATGTAAGCTATTAAATAGCTAAAAGATAATCTCAATTAGATATTTTTACCTAGTCAAAGTTTGGTCAAAATTATCACACCAATTCAACCTAACAACTTAGGTTGTTTTCCACTCTTACCCACATGATTTCTTTTCCTATCAAATTAGTCCATAGGTACTCAATTTAACCTAGCCTATCAAAGCTTAATCACACTTACTTAGGCTACTAATCACCCAATTACCCTAATAGCTCTTGTGCGCGTACAAATTCACACTGAAAATTCTTGAAATAACGAACGTTTGATTTTTACATATAATTAGGGTTTTGAGAAAACATATTAGGGTTTAATATACAACTAGGGTTTTACTGTAAATTAGGGTTTCGAGAAAGGGGGGAAAAAAATACATACAGAATTCAATTTACAATTAGGGTTTTAAAGAAAATTTAGGGTTTTGTCGAAAACTAGGGTTTTCAAAACAATTTAGGTTTTTTTTTTTTTTTATATCCACTTAGGGTTTCCAAAATAACTTTTGGTCATTTAAATTATACAAATCAATACTTATTATAAATAAATATGGTGAGAAAATAGGGAATAAACTGGGTCCTCACAATTTTCCTCTGAAACCGCGTCTTCAAAGGCTGTTCATGTCGTCAAAGACTGCTTCATTAATGAGATGGCATAAAGAGGAGCACATTAAGGATGGAAAATTGAGGCATCCAGCAGACTCTTTAGCTTGGAAGCATTTTAATGACCAGTACCCCAGTTTTGCTAGTGATCCTCACAATGTCCGTCTTGGACTTGCAGCGGATGGATTTAACCCATTCAAAGCAATGAACAATAAACATAGCACCTGGCCAGTGATTTAGTGCCATATAATTTACCCCCATGGATGTGCATGAAGCAAACATCATTTATGTTGTGTTTGCTAATTGATGGGCCTAAAGCTCCAGGTGATGATATTCATATATATCTTTGGTTAGTAATTGATGAATTGAATGAGTTGTGGGATCCAGGGGTGCCTACTTATGATGCAGCTAGTAAGCAAATGTTTTGCTTACGTGCTGCACTACTTTGGACTATCAATGACTTTCCAGGCTATGGAAATCTATCTGGTTGGAGTACCAAAGGGAAGTACGCATGCCCTTGTTGTAATAAAGATGTTCGAAGTCAATGGTTGACACACAGCAAAAAAACATTGCTATTTGGGCCATCGTCGATTTCTAGCTGCTGATCATCCTTACCGTTTAAATCGAGCACAGTTTGATGGGGCAATTGAGAAACATTCTAGACCTATTCGATTAACTGGGTCTGATATTTTAGAACAGCTGAGAGATTTTAGAAATGAATTTGGAAAGAATCAACCATTTGCCTCAACTAAGAAAAGGAAAAGGAGGAGGAAAGATAATGACTCTGAACAAAACCCAATATGTAGGTATAATTGGAAAAGCTTAAATATATTCTTTCAGTTACCGTATTGGGTGGATAATTTGGTTCCACATAACCTTGATATAATGCATATTGAGAAGAACTTCTTGGAGAATCTCTTGTGGACGCTGCTGGGGATGGACAAGACAAATGATGACATTAGTGCTCGATATGATCTAAAAGAAATGGGGATAAGAAAGGTACTTCACCCACAATCTAAGGGTGACAAAGTGTTTCTTCCACCGGCCTGTTTCACAATGAGTAAAGCTGAAAAAGAAACTTTTTGCAATGTGCTGAAATCACAAGGTCCCATGGTTATGCATCAAATATTTCAAGGTGTGTGAATATTAAAGAATGAACAATCTCTTGGTTAAAGAGTCATGATTGTCACATATTAATGCAACAGTTGCTTTCCATTGCTATGAGGAGCATACTGCCTAAAAATGTTTGTAGAATTATTATTGAGTTACGTGATATATTTAGGCAATTATACTCGAAAGTACTTACTCCAGCAGATTGTGAAACTTTGGAGGACCGTACTTCACTGGCCCTTTGTGAACTTGCAAAGATATTCCCACCTCCATTTTTTAATATCATGGAGCATTTGCTTGTTCACTTGCCTGAAGAGGCGAAACTTGGTGGACCATTTCAATTTCGATCTATGTATCCTATTGAGAGGTACTCTTTTATATACAATTTTTTAAAATGAAAACTGCATATTTACCACTAGATATTGATATAAATTCTATGTATACGTATCTATGTACATTGAAAAATTATGTACGGTGTCGAAGTCACCCGGAAGGTTCAATAGCAGAAGGCTACTTGGCGGAAGAATGTATGACATTCTATTCAATGTACTTGTATAACATTGAAACAAAGCTGAATCGTCCATCTAGGAACTATGAGGGTGAAGATTTAAATAGGCAGATTGGCCATCCCTTGGGGAAAGAAGAGGTCATCTATTTAGATGATGTCTCTTGGGTTCAAGCTCATGGTTATGTTCTTGGAAATCTTGAAACTATTGATCCTTTCCGTAGGCAAGTTCACAGCTTATCAAACTTAATCAAATACTAATGAATTGCCACATTCATTAATGTATTTAATTACTAATGCAGGGAACATAAGTCTTTGCTAAGACTGGAAAAACCCCGCATGTCAAACAATAAGAGGGAGAAAATTCATAATGAGACATTTCATATGTGGTTTAAGAAGCATGTAAGTTTTAAATTCAATAATAATTATAGTTGAGCTTCATTTTTTGATGTTTAATGTTCTCCAAAGTTAACATACAATAACAATTTTTGTTCAAAACTTGTAGGTTCAAGTTTTGGAGAAATCTAGTAGTGGCCATGATTATTATAAAGAAATTGCTTATCTGGCTGTTGGTCCTGACAAATGGGCAAAAAGCTATTCTGGTTACATTATTAATGGTTTTCGTTTCCATACTAAGAAGCGTGAGATGAGAAGGCAAACTCAAAATAGTGGCACATTTGTGAATGCTAGTGCCAGTAGTTTTGCTAGTAGAAAGGATAAGAACCCTATAACTGGAAATTTAGTATACTATGGGGTCTTGGTGGATATTGTTGAGTTGAGATATTCAAATGACATCAAGTTTGTGATGTTCAAGTGTGATTGGATTGATAATGTCACTGGAATGAAACAAGATGAACATAACTTCACACTTGTTAACTTTGATCATCTACTGTACAAACAAAACAAGAAGAGTGATGAGCCTTTCATCTTTGCTTCTCAAGCACAACAAGTTTGGTATGTTCAGGATGCATTAGAGCCTAAATGGAATATTGTTGTCAAGATGACCCCTCGAGATCTTTTCATTATTGATCCAGAAATTGATATACATGAAGATATCCAAGATGAGCATTCTGTGTGGCAGCATGTTAATAACAATAATCCTGAGGATCGTGATGTTTCATGGGTTAGAGAAGGTGTTGATGGAGTTGTACTCGATGCACGAACTACAAATTCCAAGGCACATGTTGCTGAAGTTGATGATGGATTCTTTTCTGATGAGGATAATTCTTTTCTGAAGCACAAATTGATTGATGATACGAGTGATGATGATGATTTTTTTGATGAAGACCAACAAAGAGATAAGGTTGATGATTGACTCCAATTTTGGAATATAATGATAACATTTTATCATATAAAGTTTATAATGTCAATATTAGATAGAAAAGGAAGTTCAAATATGACTCTTTATTACTTGTTCATTGTCGATGACTTTTTTATCGGCTTTATCAAAATAGTGGTATATCAAAATTAATGTCCTTTGCTAGTAACTTAGGTGATTTGGTTATGTTCTATTGTTACTTATTTATGATTTAGTTTATTTTCCTTATGTCTATGTTGGATTAGAATTTCCATTCATTTATGACTCTGAGTTTTGAGAAATTCACCATAAATTTTCTTTTGGTTTTCAGGTGTGTACAGAAATTATAGGAGGCTTTCTCTGAACCCTTGATTTCTAATTTCAGGTAATTAAGTTGTTTTATTTTAGATCACTTTTTCCAACAATAGTAGTCGTGGTTTTCTGAAACATAGACATAAGGGAATTAATGAAACATGAACCAAATTTTCGATACTTAGATTGAGTTCGGTTTGATAAGATTTCACATCATTTTATGTTCAATAAACTTTAAATGTCTATCGAATTTGGTTTGTTAGTATAAAATTAAATTTTATATATAAAATTTTCAAGTTACTGAGTAGCTAAATCAAAGTTTGGTCAACTTTGATAAATAAGTCAAAGTTTAAATAAAATTTCAAATTTCTTAACTGATTCTTACTTCCTAATTGGAAGACAGGTCAGTACTCAGCACAAAAGGACCCATCTGTGAGTCGTACTATCTTTTTCCTTCTTAGCTCTAAAAAACTCGTGATTGTGCTCTTTAGCTTCCAAACAGCACAAAAGGTATGATCTTTTCTTGCAAAACCTGATTTTTATGGATTTTATGTTTATTTAATACTTTAATCTGATGTAAAGTTCATATTTTTGGTCAAAATTGGATGTAAATATCATGTGGGTTAGCGCTTCTTTTCCATCTTTCTCTGGTGTGTCCGAGGAGATCTCAGATCAATTTGATTGTCGATTTGGTTAGTTTAAAACTTTATCCGAGACTGATAAAATCTGTGTCTTACTTGAGTTTAGTTTTTGATAAAATCTGTGTCTAATAGATCAAGCCTAACCGATGGATTTAATGAAGCTCCCACCTGGGGAGATAAAAGAAATGGAGACATCAGCCTATTGTGGGCATGAAATAGCCTTCTCCACTTTATATATCATCCCCATAAGAGTCGGTAACCCAAATGACATCAGGGCTTAAGCAACTTGATTCAATTCTTGTGTTTTTTTTTTTAAAGTGAAAGGGCATAGCCAAGACTCAAGCAGAGGTGTGGAATGATGTGGAACATGATTCATAATTGACAAGCCAAATATATATAATATCCGTAAAGACCAAAATAAAGCAAGGGATGGCAAATGTAGCATAGGAAAGCAGCTAATCAGATGCACCTAGCCTATTAGAAAGAGAAGTGTGAGATCCACACTAGTTCCACTTCCATCTTTTTGAGTCTTTTATGCTCCTATGTGGCTGCCACTAGACAAAAAAAGGAACCTCAAATTCACCTTTTTTTTGGTGCATGTAGCAGCAGCATCTGTGTCTTACATAGATGGTTTTCTTGTATTTTCAGATATGTTAGTATTTCCAAAGACTCGTAATTATATGACTCCCGGTCGAAGTTGAAATGGCCAGTTCTATTCTTATTTTTTATTTGGTATGAGTATTTGGATTGCTGTAGTAATATACTTAATTAGTTACTTTGTTGATTATACTTGGAGTTTACAAAAGTTAGAGCTACTCTGAAAGACCTTGAGGGAACAAGTTTGTATTCGTTGATGATTTTATGAGCGGAACTTTTAATGTACTCTGGGGCTAGATTTATTTCTATGCAATTTGGCATCCATTGATAGGGCTGAGGGAGATGTTTGGGTAGGAAACGAGCTTCATTTGTTCTTCATTTCCAATGTCGTGGAGTTTTACTCTAGTAGGACAGTGAATTGATATCTAAAGGTCTTGCCTGGAAAGACAAGGAGTTAGAAGATCTTTAGTTGCTTTGAGATTGTAGGATCAGAAAAAATGAAGAACTTAAATTACAGAACTCTTAAAGAATTAATGAGCTTGATATTTGCCTCTGGTGTATGCAGAGAGAAGAATTAATCACAATCCCACGGCCTTAGATTTATGATTGTCTTTGACAAATGAAATGCTACTTATTAAAGTCCAAAAGACATTTATTTGTGCATGCCCGACTGAATTATTCGTGTGTATCATCAATGAGTTAGCTTACATGCCATAGATATAGATTGCTATTTATCTATTGGTGGGAGTATATATATTCAGTAGTGGAGCCAAAACTCAACAGTTAGGGATCAATCATGTGACAACATACGAAGTGTAGTGATAATATAGTTAAAATTAACCAGTCAATGTCTATGTTAATCATGACTCTTTTCTAAGTCTAATATGCTTTCAAGCTAATATTGTGCATGCGTAAAGTTAGAAATGGAAATCATTCTTTGCATTTAGATAAGAAACGTCGAAAGAGTTTATTATTGAAATGTCTTTCAGAATTAACTTTTACATCGGTCTAAAATTCTTGTGAAAGGCAATAGTTATCAATTTTTTGACTAATTGTGAGGGGAAACAATGGAGTAGATAAAAAGGAAAATTTCAGTGACGTTAAAAAATTGCTAAACTCTCTAAGCTTGAGAACTAATTTCTTTTCTTTCAAAAGTTGAGGACGTCACTATACCACTATATCTAGGGCTCGAAATGATCTGCATGAGATGACCATAGCTCTCTACATGAACTGATTTATACCACAATAACAGATACACCATGCCTGAAGCTAATTGTATACCTCCTAATGTGCTGAAGTATGGTAAATTAATGTGCTTGTTTGTCATGCAGGGGGTGTAATAATCTGGAGTACTTGTACTAGTATATTGGATTTTATTTGTACTGTATGAGTGTATGGGACATCTAGATCCATGATGAACACATCTGGATCCATGTTTATTAGCCATTCTTTTGCTGGTTGCGTCTAGCTTTCTTGGGTCTTAGAATTTCTTTTGCTTGGGGAAGTGTTGACCTGTCTAGTTATTCTAACTCTTATAGCTGTATTGTGCATCATTACTATCTAGTCATTCTAACTCTTGCTAATGATCTTTGTAGTTTTCCATGAAACCAAGTATGAAGGGGCTTCACAAAGTTGTTGGGCCAATGTCTGGAGTGCAAATTGAGTCTACTAGTGGCTTGAACCTTGTTTCCCAATCAAACTCTCTGTCTCATCAACCTCACCCCAATCATTATCCAAAGTCAATAGCTCATAGAGTCATTGGAGCAATGCTTGGAGTACGTATTGAGTCTGCTTTTGTATCAAATCCTACTTCACAATCAAATTCTCAACCTAACCAGCCTAATAGCAATCCTAATTCTAAGCCTACAACTCATAGAGTAGTTGGACCAACGTTTGGAGTACGTATAGGCCCTACATCTAGCTCAAACTCTGTTTCTCAGCCTAATTGTCAAGCTAAATCGCATGACTCCAATCCAAATTCAAACCTAGCAGCTCATAGAGTAAGTGGAGCAACACTTGGGGAGCAAATCCAGACTACAAGCCCAAATTTTGCAACTCAGTCCAACTCAAGATCCACTTCACAGCAGTTTCACTATGCTGATTCTCGACCAAATTCCCATCTTAGTTCACATGTCGGTCAAGGCTCTCATTCTCAATCATTAGTAGACCACCATAAGCAAGCAGATTCCTTTGATAACAACCATTCTGAAGCTGGATCAGGTTCTTCATATAATTCAGAAGATTTAGAGGATGGGTTTGATGGTTCTTTTGATGATGATGATTCTAGTGAAGAAGGTCAGTTAGAAGATAAAACACTGTCGCAGGCAATTTTGAATCTAGTAGTCCTTAATATAAGTTTTTTTTTATATACACAGGAGATAATAATGGTAGATGACTAGCAAAGTAATCGCAAGGGATGGATGGAAAGAAATTAGAGTTAACTTGGAATGCAAGGGGCAAGTAATTGGTCCCATCATGATATATAAGTCAAGTAGGAATCCTAGTAAAGGATGGTAACAAGTTACCACCACATACACAGATTGGAGGGCCTTGCCTGAAGAATCTAAGGAGAGATTTTGGGAAGATATTAAGGTATTTTGACTCATTTCCAAAGTTAGCAGCTTTTTTTTTTGTTCTTTTTATTTCATATAACCTTGTAGCTTGTGAATGTTTAAACTTTTGTTTTGTAATTATTGATAGAGAAATACAAATCTTGATAACACATGCAAGAAAGTACAGATGAGGAGGGTCAGTAAATTGTGGAAAGAATGGAAATCAAAAGTGAAGAGAATGTGTTTCACTCCTTATAGGAAAAACAAGTCATGGCTGTTAGTACATTGTCCTCCAAGAGTTGAGGAAGACCAATGGCCTGTTCTGGTTGAATATTGGAGCTTAGATGATGTAAAGTGTGACGACCCCACCGCACTGTGAGGCGTTTTAAGGATCGCTCTCGCCAAATTCGATAGCAAAAACGATAAATGCATCAAATTCTCACCAAAGGACGATAAGTACATTATATATATACATAATCCACTACAAGACCACAAGTGTTAGAGTACAACTCCCAACAAGGTTTCTCACACCGCTATCCAAAATACAATAGACACGGCCAAAACCCCAACCCAAAACATGTGCTAAAGCAAAAAGGCTACACTATGCACGCCTACGCCAATTCCCCGCTTCAGCCTCGCTAAGGAAAACAAATTGAAAAGGTAAGTATATGCTTGTGAATAATCGAGGGGTACACGTGAAATCACATTGCCACGAATTTTCAAATCAATAGCAAAAGTAACACACAACAGGATAATGGGTGGTTTCAAAGCTATTTCACTTCCATCGCTTGATCTTCCTGACACTGCGTCAACCGATAATTAGACCCCACTTTATACTCCAACCGGCCCACCTTATCAACCCACTGCCACAAGCATATAAAACTTGAGCAATAATATCATTGAGATCCCAAAAGCATTGAGATCAGACCATCTATTTGGTCGGAAAAAAAAACATTTACCATTGAGACCCCAAGGCAACCCCTTGAGATCGCACTCATCCAAGTGGTCGAGAATAGCATTTACCATTGAGACCCCAAAGTAACCTTTGAGATCGTACATCTAAGTGGTCGAGATCCACACTAACATTGAGATCCCAAAGGCATCCTTTGAGATCAAACCATCCAAGTGGTCAAAAGTAACATTTACATTGAGACCCTAAAGTAACCTTTGGATCGTAATTCATCCACATGGTCACTCATCACCAAAAATATCATATGTACAATTCATATATTACCTATCATATGCATTCATACATCACACAACACGTACATTCAAGAATCATATATGGAACTTTGGTCGAGTGTGATAAAGTACACCCTCGTCCAAACGTCCACTTAACACATTTCACATTATATTCACAGATAAAGTCCTAATTACTCACCAACAGTAGTACAAAAGCAAATAGGTTAGCAAAGTTCCCCGGTCTCCTCGACCTCGTCACTTCCTATGAATAGTTGAGCCAGAAGATTACTCAAACAATCACTAAGACGCCAAAACCACTTAGAAACACTTAAAACAGTAAATAAAGTACATGCATGGGTGTTCGACCAAAAACGGATAAGAACGGGACGAAAATGGAAAACACACACTAAAAGGTGTAAAAAGCAGTTTTGACACCCTGTGCGCCTTTACTCATAACTCAAGCTACAAGTATCAGATTAGAGTGCACGAGGTGCCGTTTCGAAGCTAAGAGAACAAGCTACAACTTTAATGAAGACAACTTCTGCCCATATTTTCTCTTTCTAGGTGAAAAATGCCGAAATAGTTTCAGAAATTTTCCCGTCAGAAATTCCGACAGGCTAGATTCAAACGGTCATAACTCAGCGCTCACAAATCCAAATCAGGAAATTCTAGTGGCGTTGGAAAGCTAGAATGAAGGGCTATAAATTTCGTGTTTTGGCCAAAGGCTAAATCACAAAGGATCAACACGAAAAATGAAGCTAAAGTTACTGCCGGTAAAATTCTGTTTTCCTGCTCTACGCCCAAATGTATCTCATGCAACCAAAACGCACACATGCAATTCCAACGACTCAAATGCGATAACAAACATGCAATTGCAGCTCTTACACATCCCATATTTCCCTCGACACATACAAACATGCAACCTTAAAGTTCCTAAACTTGAGCCAACATTTCATCTTCCAACAATTCCACCACATCCAAACTACACCAATGCATTAATACAAGTGCAATATCATCAATTCCCAATCATTCCATAACTCAACTAATCAAACCCTAACCTCAAACTTCTTGGCCGAAAATTGAAGGCATGAAATCATCCAAGTTTACACCATAATTTCACAAATTAAGCTAGGACCAAGCATTAATTTCATCCTACCAACAACCACAAACATCAACCATCATGCAATCTTCAACTAATGAAACCCTAACCCTAACTCATAATCATGGCTAGGCATTAACACATAAAAATTAATCAATCCAATCCGTAGAATCATCTCATAAGCTAAGAATAAGCATGAATCAAGCCAAAAGAACCACAAAATCCAACCATTACATAACATCCATCAAAATTCCAACTTGTAACATAGAAGGAAATTAGAAGAAAACCTTTCTTGTTAATGTTCTTGGTGCAACCCTAAGCTCTCAAGGGCAAGCTTCACTTCCTAGCTCCAAATCAAGATTGAGTGATTGAACTTGCAAAATTTTCCCAAGCTTTTCTCTCTTTTTTTTCCTCTCTTTTTTTCTCTCTTTTTTTCTTCTCTTTTCTTCCCTCTTTTCTCCTTGCTTGGCCGACTTTCTTGTCTTGCTTTTGCTAAGAGATTAAGTCTCTTAGATATTTGTTTAGGTAGTCAAAATTTGGTCCAAGTCCAAGTCAAAGTTGTCATGCTCAAATCAACCTAGAAACTTAAGCTATTTTCCACTCTTGCCCAAGTAATTTTCTTTCCTATCAAACTAGTCCATAGGTGCTCAATTTAACCTAGCCTATCAAAGCTTAATCACACTTACTTAGGCTACTAATCACCTATGCACCCTAATCTCTCTTCTTGCACATGCTTTAACACACGTAAAATCAAAGAAATAACAAACTTGTAGTTGGACATAAAACTTAAATTTATTTTCAAAACTAGGGTTTTACGAATCCAAACTAGGGTTTTCATATATACAAATTAGGGTTTTATCCAAATTTAGGGTTTTCAAAGCAAATTAGGGTTTAAATTTCAAATTTGGGTTTTCAAACTTGTAAAATAAAATGATTAAAACAAACATTTTTAAAAGTAAAACAAACCATATAAACATCTTGGCAAACAAAAATAACTATAATTAACATTATTTAATATTTTCCAAACATAGAGAAAATTCGGGGCCTCACATAAAGGCATGTATCAATCTTTTGTTCTTGAATTAAATCTACTGCTTTTATGATTTCGATTTGTTGTTAACTTTTTTTTGTTTTAATTTGTACATAATTAGAAACAAAGCAAGATTAATAGCAAGAATCGAAAGAAGCAGAAGATGCCATATCGAACAGGACGAAAGGATCATGCAAACCTGAGAGAAGAGGTATATTAATTTCGAGCCTTATGTTTGTAGCCGTTTTTTTGGAAAATAGTTCTATTTAGAAATATTAATTAACACTTCAGTTTGTACATTGAATATCTAGCAGCTTCAGATTAAAACTGGAAAAGAGCCTTCGAAACTTGACATTTTTATTCATTCGAGACAAGGAAAACAAATGGATGAGTTGACTTCACAAACAATTGTAAGAGTAGTTTTGAGTACTTTTTTATTTGCCTCACTTCATAAATAATTCTTTCTTCCATCTATTTTTCAATTTAGACAACTATGAATGCGGAGGTATAAAAACTGCTGGAAACATCCAAAGATGATACTTCTGCGAAAGATATGCTGTACGAAAATATCCTTGGACCAGAAAAACCAGGTCGCCTACGTACTTATGGTGTAGGTGTGATTCCAAAAGACGTGTATAGGACATCGGATGACATGACTGCTACACAAAAGCAAGCATTTGATGATGCAGTGAATGAGAAAGTGGAAATAATACGTGAGAAACTGTGAGAAGAAATGAATGCTAAGTTGGCAAATTTTAAAGAGGAATTGATTGCTCAGTTTGAAGCTAGAATGGTTTGGAATAATTATTTAGTAAAATATTACAGTTTTTTAATTTTTTATTGGTTTATTTACTGTTTATATCCGTTCTTCCAGAGGGCATCCATATGTGACTTGGCATCATCCCAAAGAAGAGAAGCGAATGCAGTAGAACAATCTCGAAATCCAGACTCATTAGAGGTCATGTATTTATTCAAATAATTTGTTTTTGTGTTCAAAATCTTTGAAATATAAGCAGATATGGCCTGATTTTCTTTTCTTAGAAAACATTCTGTTGATAATACAGCAGGCTGCTGATAGAATTAACAACGAAGTCGGAATAGATGATGCTAAAATGGATAATGGTGAAATGAATAACAAAGTTTCCTCAATAGTTGCTGTTCCTGAGGTAACTGGAAAAGTTTTTGAAAGCTTGGAATGTAGCTGGGTTTCAGTCAAAGCAGTTTTCTGTTGTGGGGATTTCAGAGTATATTATCACAAGAATGCAGTATATACTGCTCTTACCTGGGAATCTGGACAGCTGGAATTTGGTAGTTGAATGGGGGCTTTCTACACAATGTCTATTATAGTACTGATCATGTTAGTCTTAGAGATTTTATGATAGACTCGACTAAATCTCCTGTGTGAACTTCTTTTCTGATCTTAATAAAATTGCTTATCCAGTTTGTTAGAGTAGGGGTTGGAGGGGTCTTTAAATATTCTTTTCTGATCAGTTTTCTGTTTGTCTTGTCTCACTTGATCGTTTATGTTTGTGATATAGGACTGACTAAATTATTTTTTTTTTTGGTTATACTAGAACCATCATAAAAAGAAGAAAAGGAGCAGGACTACTCGCAAACAACTTGCTTGAGTTACTGTAAAAGTTTTTGGTAAGTACTTTGTTCTCTTTAGCAAAAATGGTTGTAGTTATTTTAGTCACTGTTGACAGAAGTTTGATATGATTGTCATCAATACTTGTTTCATTTCCTTTTGACATGGAAATACAAGTCTATTGTGTGCGAAATTGTTCAAGAATTGTTATAACCATATTTTTTGTGGTATTTCAGGATTTTGAGACGTGAAGCCACTTTTGAGAGATGTATGATGAAGTTGTGTTTTCCATGTGAAGCCACTTTTGTTATACAAGTTGAAGCCACTTTCTTGTTTAAGAGATGTGAAGCCACTTTTGAGACATGGAATGCAGTAGACAAGCACTTGTATGATACTTTGTTCTAGAGTATGGTGACATGTGACAAAGTTAGTAGAAAGCATTGTAAGATATTTTGTTCTAGTGCATGGTGAAACTTTAATTTTCAGAATTTTAGTGTTTTTGTTCTAATGTTCAATTTTAGTAAATTTGAGTGGGATAAATATTGTACCTTGAAAAGATTGATTTCTGGCTTTTATTAGTGGCTTTTTTGCAGCACAATTTTGTGTCGTGATTACTCTTTGTGGATATCTTTTTTGTGGCGTATTTTTAGCGCTACAAGTAGAGCGGTGACACTCAAACAAGCGCTGCTAAAAGCGACGCAAATAGATGCGGCGCATTGGTGAATTGCATCGTTTTCTTTTGTGACCGCTACTTTTGAGACACAATTGAATTGTGTCGCTTTTGTGCCGCAAAAAGGTTTTTGCAACGCTTTTATGACTTTTTGAAAACCTTTTTGCGGCACAATTCTCGCGTTGCAAAAAGCCTGTTTTCTTGTAGTGTCTTTGGTCGATTATGAACTTCTTGTAGAATAAAAATTTAACAGGAAGATAGGCAAAATAACCCCCCCAATGCAGGACAAAATTTTTAGGACGACAAGCCCAAAACAGACCATCAAGAAAATTTAAATGGCATTCTAAATTCTTTTGAAATTCTCTTAAGTCCAAATATTCAATATCAACAGGATGAGCAGCAGAAGTTGTAATGCCCCCAAAGCTAGCACGTTCAGAAAGAGGGCGTTGTAGTTCAAAAAGGGTACGTTGACAACAAACGCAGAGTGAAATCATTGATGGGTTGAGACTCGATGGCAACTCATTTAATTTCATAAACCATGACACATCAATAGACGACCAACAACAGTCGTCAATACACAAATGAGACACACATTGCCGTGGGAGAGCACCTTTAAAAGACACCTTTTGCAAGGTTTCTGCTGAAACAATAATTTTCATCTCAATGATATTTGGAACATCAATCTCGAATTCGACCAATGACTCTTCACTGAGTGACCGAAAGCATATGAGCTTTAGTGAGTGGCTTCTTAAATTGATCATCTCAAAGCCATAGCAGCTTTCGAGCTCCAAAACCTCAAGCCTCGGAAATATGCTCCTCCAATCATCAAAGAATGTAGTTGTAATATATGCTCGACAAGCATCGCCTTCTCCAAATTTTTAGATGCGGTAGTTGAAGAAGACATGATGTTCGACAGATATATCTTATATTCAAGTTTTCAAGGCTTGGGGCATCAACCGCAAAAATTAGGTTCTTCCGTACTTCATGACACATATTTATTTTCTTGAGCCTTGGAAGATTGACCAACTTGATACTGGTGAGACCCTCACAGAGTTTAATATCCAAATTCTGAATTAATGGGCAAGCGGTAATAATCGAAACATCTCGTCTTCAATGTATACATAAGCAAGACTCAAAGACTTGATATCATTAAACATGAGAAATTTCCCTCCATTAAACAACTGGTTGCAAGGAGGAAACCGGCAGCTCTTTATCATTAAATCATAACGACGAGCACCAAAAATGCTTACGGTATGACATAGTAATATCTAACAGCAACTTTTATGTAAGGGTATCTATTAATGAGGAGTTTGAGCTGTTTCACACCTTTTTTCAATGCTATTTCAAACAACTTGTCTAGGGCGGCAGTAATCTTGATCACCTGAATGGTAAATGTCGAAAAGCGTCAGTATATGTTCTCCATTGAAATATAGCAAAGTTTTGCTCACGTGATCCTCGAACCTTAGTCTACACTCTGCAATATTTGTAGCACTCATTAGCGCCCGTTCCAAGTGCTCGGTGGATCGGACATTTTAAGCACCAATCCGAAACGTCGTAGGTGGCATGTACGCCATGCGTGGAGCCTCTTTAGATAGAGCACAAACTTCGGTTTGGTCCCGGCATTGAGAAAACGTAATATATGATGGATGATGCCTTGAGGCAAGTATCTTGATTGTTCCATGGCGTCTTTGACAGCGAATTGAACCTACACGAGAACAGAAAATCGAGAAAATATGATAAATGTTATGAAATAATTATCTGTATTGATATGGATGTCCATTTATATTCCCAAGAAGATTGATACATGTATTCCCCAGTAGATTCATTGGTACATTGATGTATCCTCTCGTGGTTCGTTAGTTTATCTATAGAACTACTAAATATATGTACTTGAAATACTAAAGTCATGTATAGATATTTAATAGGATTCATGTACCTTTGATCTTAGTTTGCCTATAAATAGAGGTATCCTAACCTCACTTGTAACTACAGTAAGAACTTTTGAGCAATACAGTTAATAATAGAAATTCTCTACCTCTCTCTCTACTTGATATTAGCATTAGTTTTACAACACGTTATGAGACTCTACCAAGACTTACAAGAATTGGAACAATCATCAGACGTCTTCTTAGACTACTTTTGGGCAGACTCTTGAGGTAATATTTCTTGTTCTCAATTTATTATCATTATGTCTAATCTTTCAAAACAAGAGTTTGTACCTCTTGATATTTCTGGAAAAAATTATCTATCATGGACACTTGATGTGGAAATTCATCTTGAGGCAATGGGTCTTGGAAATACAATTGTGGTAGAAAATGAAGCATCAAACCAAGACCGTGCCAAAACTATGATATTCCTTTGTCATCATTTAGATGAAGGATTAAAAACTGAATATTTGACTGTGAAAGATCCACTGATTTTGTGGAATGATTTGAAAGAAAGATACAGTCACATGAAGATGGTCGTTCTTCCAAAAGCCCGATATGATTGGCTTCATCTACGGTTACAGGATTTTAAATCTGTTAATGAATATAATTCAGTCATGTTCAGAATTACTTCTCAATTAAAGTTGTGTGGTGAAAATATTACTGATGAAGATATGTTAGAGAAAACATTCTCTACTTTTCATGTCTCTAACATGCTCCTGCAGCAGCAATATAGAGAAAAGGGATTTAAGAAGTATTCTAAACTTATTGCATGTCTCCTTTGGCTGAACAAAATAATGAATTGTTGTTAAAAAATCATGAGTCCCGACCAACTAGTGCTAGTCCATTCCCTGAAGGGAATGTGACACAATTTCAAAATTTTGGTCATGGTCGTGGACGTGCTCATGGAGGTAACCGTGGAAGAGGCCGTAGACATAATCGCGGTCGTGGACGCGATCGTGATAGATCTGGACCATATAATAATAATAATCGTGGTAAGAAACAAAATATCCCCTAGAAGCGGGATAACATTGATTAGAAAAAGGAAGAAAAGAAAAATTATGAAGAAAAGTGCTATCGGTGTGGCATGAAGGTCATTGGTCTCGTACCTGTCGTACAGCAGACCATCTTGTTGACCTTTACCAAGCATCATTGAAAAAAAGATCAAAACATCGAGACCAATTTTATTGATCAAAAGAATGCTTATGATGATGATGATATTGATCTAACACATCTCGATGTAGCAGATTTCTTTGAGCATCCTGAAGATGCCAAATGATCATATGTAAATATTTATTATCTGTTTAGATGTTTAATATTCTGTTATATTCAAATTATGAATTTCTATTTTTCGCGTCTTTTATTAATGTTTACTTTTATTTTCTCTGTCATTTCTTCCTGAAGAAGAAATGGGTGCCAAACATTTAGAACTAAATAATGGTGATGATCACATTTGTCTCATTGATAGTACTACTACGCACACTGTACTAGAAAGTACAAAGTATTTTTTTTATTTGGAAATAGGAGAGACAAATGTTTATACAATCAGTGGTAGTGCAAAATTAATTGAAGGCTCCAGAAGAGCCACTATATTTCTCCTTAAAGGGACTAAAATTATCATAAATAATGCACTACTCTCTCCCAAATCTCGATGAAATTTGTTAAGTTTTAAAGATATCCGACAAAATGGATATCACATTGAGACAATGAATGAGACAAATAGTGAATTCCTACTTATTACAAAAACTGATAATGGGAGAAAATATGTATTAGAAAAGCTGCCTTCTCTCTCGTCTGGCTTATATTATGCCAAAATCAGTGCAGCTGAAATTCATCACTTAGTAAACCAGAAGTCTATTTATTCCAATGAATTTATGGTTTGGCATGATCGTCTCGGACACCCTGGATCTATAATGATGAGGCGAATAATTGAAAATTCACATGGCCATTCATTGAAGAATCAAAATGTATTAAAATCAAATGATTTCTCATGTGTTGCTTGTTCCCAAGGGAAGTTAATTATTAGACCATCACCAACTAAAATTGGAACTGAATCCCCTACATTTCTAGAACGAATTCATGGTGATATATGTGGGCCTGTAGATCCACCATGTGGACCATTTAAATATTTTATGGTGCTAATTGATGCATCAACTAGATGGTCACATGTATGTTTATTATCTACCATGACCCTGGCATTTGCTAGATTGCTTGCTCAAATAATTAAATTGCAGCACAATTTCCAGATTATCCAATTAAAGCGAATTACGTCCTAGATAATGCTTTGGTGAATATTCATCACATACTTTTGATGATTACTGCATGTCTATTGGTACAACTGTTGAACATCCTGTAGTTTATATTCACACACAAAATGGTCTGGCCGAATCATTTATTAAACGGCTACAATTGATTGCTAGACCATTATTGATGAGGTCTAAACTTCTTTTATCTGATTGAGGACATGCTATTTTACATGCAGCAACACTAGTGAGAATTAGGCCGACAAGTTATCATACTTACTCCCCCATACAACTAGTATTTGGATATGAGCCCAATATTTCTCATTTAAGAATTTTTGGTTGTGCAGTTTATGTTCCTATTGCACCTAGCGTTCAAAATTGGGCCCCAAAGAAGATTGGGGATATATGTCGGATATGAATCACCTTCAATAATCAAATATATTGAACCATTAACAGGTGATTTATTTACTGCAAGATTTGCTGATTGTCATTTTGATGAATCTCATTTCCCGACATTAAGGGGAGGTAAGGATCAACCGAAAAAGGAAATCACTTGGAAAATATCATTGAATTTCCTTGATCCTCGTACTAAAGAATGTGAACTGGAAGTTCAAAGGATTATACATTTGCAAAAAAATAGCAAATCAATTACCAGATGCATTTAGTGACTCCAGAAGAGTCACCAAATCACATATTCCTGCTGCAAATACTCCGATCAAAATCAATGTCCCTGAATGGCAAATTACAAGTGCTAATGAGTCAAGAGCACGCCTGAAGCGTAGGAGACCTCTTGGTTCCAAAGATAAAAATCCTCGAAAGAAAAGAGGAATAGATATTAACAAAATTGAGGATTCAATGATCAATCAGGAATTTTAGAATAACAGTGACAAAATTCAACCTCCTGAAGAGCCAATTCCTGAAGAAAATACTCCTGAAGAGGATGAAATTATAGAAAATTCAATAAACTTTGTCACTATAGGACAAAGTTGGAACCGAAGAGAAATATTTATTGATAATATATTTGCATATAATGTAGCACTTGATATTATGCAGGAAGATGAGGATCATGAACCTAGATCAGTTGATGAATGTCGGTGAAGAAATGATTGGCCAAAATGGAAAGATGCGATCCAATTTGAATTGGATTCACTGACTAAAAGAAAAGTTTTTGGACCTGTAGTCCAAACACCTGAAGGCGTAAAGCCAGTGGGATATAAATGGGTATTTGTGAGAAAAAGAAATGAGAAAAATAAAATTATAAGATATAAAGCAAGACTTGTAGCCCAAGGATTTTCACAAAGATCTGGATTTGATTATGATGAATCGTATTCACCTGTAGTAGACGCGATCACATTTAGGTATCTTGTGGGTTAGCAGTGCATGAAAAGTTAGAAATGCGTCTAATGGACGTAGTCACTGCTTATTTATATGGAAATATTGATAATGATATTTACATGAGAGTCCCTGAAGGATTCAACATGCCTGAAGCATGTAAATCAAATCCTAAAGATGTTTATTCTATTAAATTACAAAGGTCTTTGTATGGGTTTAAACGGTCTGGATGTATGTGGTATAACCGACTCAATGAATGTTTGATTAAAGAATGTTATACCTATGACCCAATATGTCCATGTGTTTTTATAAAGAAAGATGGGTCAATTTTTGTGATAATTGCGATATATGTTGATAATCTTAATTTGATTGGAACTCCTAAAGAGATCTAGAA
The DNA here is from genome assembly GCA_013103745.1 of Gardenia jasminoides. Classification (NCBI taxonomy): domain Eukaryota; kingdom Viridiplantae; phylum Streptophyta; class Magnoliopsida; order Gentianales; family Rubiaceae; genus Gardenia; species Gardenia jasminoides. The sequence continues at coordinate 649,163 of CM023104.1, read as the reverse complement.
AACTGTTGAATATTTGAAGAAAGAATTTGAGATCAAAGATTTTGGTTAGACAAAATTTTGTCTTGGTTCACAAATTGAACATTTAGAAGGTGGAATTTTTATCCACCAAACTGCTTACCCAGAAGGTATTAAAGCGGTTTTATATGAATAAAGCACATACATTAAATACCCCAATAGTCGTCAGATCACTTGATCCTAATAAAAATCCTTTTAGACCACGAGAGGAAAATGAAGAGATACTTGGTCCTGAAGTACCATATCTCAGTGTAATTGGGGCACTAATGAATCTTGCTAATTGCACAAGGTCAGATATATCATTTGCTGTAAATTTATTAGCAAGATTTAGTTTCTCTCCAACTAGACGACATTGGAATGGTATTAAACATATTTTTCGCTATCTCCGAGGAACAATTGATCTTGGCTTATTTTATTCAAATAAATCTAGATCTGAGTTGATTGGTTATACTGATGCTGGGTATTTATCTGACCCACATAAAGCAAGGTCTCAGACTGGTTATCCATTTACATGTGGTGGTATAGCTGTTTCATGGCGATCTACAGAACAATCAACAGCTGCCACTTCTTCTAATTATGCTGAAATAATAGCAATTCACGGGGCCAATCGGGAATGTATTTGGCTAAGATCAATGACCCACTATATCCGAAAGAGTTGTGGGTTATCCTCTGAAAAAGAAAATCCTCCGACTGTATTATATGAGGATAATACAGCTTGCATAGCTCAATTAAAGGGAAGATATATTAAAGGAGATAGGACAAAACATATTTCACCAAAATTTTTCTTTACTCATGATTTACAGAAGAATGGTGAAATTGATGTGCATCAGATCCGCTCAAGAGATAATTTGGCAGATTTATTTACCAAGGCTTTACCGACAGCAACGTTTGAAAAATTGGTGAAAAATATTGGAATGCGTTGGTTAAAAGATCTCAAATGTTGTTTGAATCAGGGGGAGAAAATACACAAGAATAGTATACTCTTTTTCCTTCACTAGGGTTTTAGTCCCACTGGGTTTTTCCCTAGTAAGGTTTTAACTAGGCATATTCTTTGTGAGATGGACATCCAAGGGGAGTGTTATGAAATAATTATCTATATTGATGTGGATGTCTATTTATATATTACCAAGAAGATTGATACATGTATTCCCCATTAGATTTATCGGTACATTGATGTATCCTCTCGTAGTTCGTTAGTTCATCTATAGAACTACTAAATACATGTACTTGAAGTACTAAATTCATGTATAGATATTTACTAGGATTCATGTACCTTTGATCTTAATTTGCCTATAAATAGAGGTATCCTAACCTCACTTGTAACTACAATAAGAACTTCTGAGCAATACAATTAATAATAGAAATTCTCTACCTCTCTCTCTACTCTACTTCTCTCTCTACTTGATATTAGCATTAGTTTTACAACAATAAATAGATGATGACTGCCGCAACTCATGCGTGCACATAATTATTTAGGGGTTGAAGTACTTTCGAAGCCCAACTGGTACTAGGATCGGAACAGACTATGATTCCATGCATCCAACTACTAAAACTGAATGTTTCAATCGAAAAACAGTAATCAACAAAACGATAGCAGCATATCTGAATCAGAGCTGGATTCAAATTCCTAAACAAGAACTTGAGGGAACAAGCAACCTTAAAATAAAAAAAAATAAAAATAAAAAAAAAAAAGGCAAGAAGGGGAATGGGTTAGGGTTGAGATGTTGCACTATGTACTTAAACTTCTAATTCTTTGATACTTTGTACAATCGGCATGTAAATGCTAATTTTTTAATTGAAATTGCCTAATGAAATTTTCAGCAAATTTTTTTTGGCTATCCTTTATGGGAAAAGGATAGAATAACTTTTTTAATAAGCTATTAGCATATAATTTTTTTTAAATTAGCAAGTTTGAATTATACGACATAACACAAATTTAAATTTAAAATTCAAATCATACACTTGTGGGCTGTGGCATGCATCTAGAGATGTTAGTGTGAAATACATTTTTAGTATATAATATAAAGGGTTGATCCAGAAAGATAAGGCAAAATAAAGGTATAATTTCAGAAACCTCCCTTGAGGCTTCTGATATTCTCATTGCTCTCCCCTAAAGTTTCTAAAGCCTCCCTTGAGACTAAGTACCTAGTAACAAAATAGCCCCAGTTCGAAAACACAAATAATAAAAAGTTGGTAACAGGAGAGGAGAAACAATCTCATTCTGTAATTGCCCTTAAGTTTTACTTTACACTCTTAATTTAGCATGAACAATTCTAATTACTTTTGATTTTGTCAAATGTGAGGTGGTTTAAGTAAAATTGCATAGGCTAATTTTAGCTTTATCTATTTTAACAATGTCTATCTAATTTAACTTTGTCTGCGAAAAATATGGTTATCATTAACAGTTTATCAATCATACAACTACCTTTCCCTACATAAATTTCATACATTAACAACTCCTTTTATTTTGGCTAATAAAACTAATAGTCAGTACAATCACTACACAAACACACACACACACATACACACATATGTGCGCACTAGAGTCAACTGCTAATCATCAAATAGAGCAAATCATATACAATATGTCTAACAATCATTCATATTAAATTGCAAGACTGATTGAAGACATTATTTTTCACTTGCACAATCATTATTAAGCATGATCGTGAACTAAATATCTTAATATCTACATCGAAATGATAAAAAAATTACACAATTTAAGAGCAAAAAAAAATCTTAGAGACTAGTTTTGACTTGAGATGTTCAAGACCACCAAAAGCAGAGTTCTGTGCTAATTTGAAAGCAAATTTCCTCTTCAAATATTTTGAATCCTTACATATGCCAGAAGAAGTTTTATTTTCTTATTCCATGTGCACAACTAAAGTCTGAACCATTGCATCTACTCACATAAATCAATCATCAATCATAAAAGTCATCAAGTATCTGCACCCTTTCGTGATTCTTTATTAGTAATGTTAACAAAATTTTAAATTGTTGTTATTCCTATTAAACATATATTAATAGGGAGTTAACTAATTATATCAACATAACTACAAAATAGGGATAATCTCAGGAACCTCCCTTGAAAATTTTCCTAATCACACTTGGCTCCTCCAAGACTTTTAAAATCACACTTAGCACCCGTGAAAGGATGATGTGACATCAGAAAATTTTAGAAAGACAATACTACTCTTGATATTTTCATTAGATAATTTCAGATTCCTTCCTTGAGTTTTCTCCTAGTCAAACCTAGCATCTTTAAACTAAATTATGTAAAAACAAAATAATAAAAATGCCATAAAAATCGCACATATTTAGGTTTCCTCTTTTACTCAAATATTCTCTTTGTATCTTGATTAATTGGGAAGAGATGAAGGAAAAAATAAGGCAAATCGTTCATTTGGTAAAGGGGATGGCCAGGATACAGTTGAATTTGTGAAAAAATGCATATTAAATATAGCTATAATGGTGTTCAACCATTAAAATAAAATAAAAATCTTATTTCTTTTCAATTTAAAATTTTGACATGGTTAGAAACAATGATCCTCTCCTAGAGATTTAAAAAAAGGAAAAAATAATTTTTTATTTCTTAAAAATTTGGGGAATGGAAACTAAACATTCATTTGGTTCTTCCAGATAATTTTTTTTTTGAGCTTGTTGTTAAGGGTTAAGAACAAAAATTATAAAATTTAAAAAGGCATATTTTCTAGTTCTAAAAGTTTTAAAGGAAAAAAATTATCTTGAATAATAGTGTTCAATTATCAAAAAAATATATTTTGAAAAATTAGTTAACCAACGGTATTAAGATAAAAATCTTATTTCCTTTCAATCTTTTTTTTTTGAGTTTTTTGTTAAGGAGTTGGAAATAAAATTATAAAATTTAAAAAGGCATATTTTCTAGCTCTAAAGATTTTAAGGGAAAATAATTAACTCCTAGTTGTTTTCTAAATTTGTTTTTATTTTTCATCTTCTAAAACTCAAAAATCAACTTGTAGAAGGACAAAATTGAAAGAAATTATCTCTCTCTCCTAGGAGAGTGCCAATGTTACAGAGATTATCATTCTAGAGGTGCTAGGTGTGATTTTGGAAGTCTCGGAGGAGCCAGGTATGATTAGGAGAAATCTCAGTGGAGGTTTCTGATATTATCCCTACAAAATATCTCAGAAGTTGTAAGGATAATTAAGTCATTTCTCCATGAGTGATACAATAATTGGACCCTAATAACCTAATAGGAGAGGTTTCTAATAGTTTGAAAATGTCACGGGAAGGCAGTGAGAATGTCAAAAACCGTGAGAGAGGTTTCTGAAATTACCCCAAAATAAAACCGAAAGCAATTGAGCAACCCCTCCTACTCTTGAACTAAGCTGTAAACAAACAGCTCAAGCCATTAATAAACAGTTCGTACTCAATTAATTAGGGATTAGATTGAATTCAGAATATAACATGTTTGATCTCAAACTAAAATTAGAAATCAAATTTGATTTAAGTTATCAAATCAAGTTTGAACTAATATTCTGGACTCAATAAAGCTCAAATAGATTAATATATTTCTAATACATACATATATACATAGAAACCCCAGAAGAGGTGGAGGAGGAATGTCAACCCAAATTTTCAAATTCAAGTAAAATAGAATGCAAGGAGGATAGGGAATGGACCTCTTGCAGTGAAAGAAAAACTATAAAACTAAACATATACGAGAAATACTACTTCTTTACATTAAGACCCTAACGTATGGAAAGGCCATTCTATCTAATTGTGAAATAATTTTAGCTGGCAGATGAAAGACAAGATAAAAAACTTGCTGTCCAGGACATTCAAAGCGTACTTAATATTAATGTGCTATGGCAATATTATCTTGGTTAAAGTCTAAACCAGTGTTAGTGTACATAAGATAAAGTCATCTCAGATCCTGCAAGGATGGGGGTCGTACAAAACATTCCTGGGTATTATTATCTCACTGAAAGCATGATCCAAGTTACCTAAGATGAAACTAACTGACTTGCCGCTTAAATCCATATGCTTTTACTTAAATACATATACGAGATTGGTTTCATTTCAAGCCCACTGCAGTACATGCAAATTAATGTCTTAATAGGTGTGATAGTGTTAGGATCAATATTTTAAAAGGTGAAAACATTGAACGGGGCATGTTCATCCAAGCGGACTCCCCACAATTTTTTATATTTTAAATATATATAAAAAAATAAAATATATGATAATACTACAAAATTAAAATAGTCATACATATATTTGAGCCACAAATTTTGATATTTTAAATATTTGTAAAAAATAAAATATACAACAATACTACAAAATTAAAATAGTCATACATATATTTGAGAGTGAGTTTGTGACGACCCCACCTCTCCTTAGGGCGTACCCTAAGATATCAGTAGGCTGCCTGTCCAACTCTCGTCGGGACTTACTAACAATTCTAGGATATTTAAGACCATCGAGCCAAGAAACTACTTAACATAATAAGTGTCATTGTCTAAAAGTGCAAATTTCATTCAATACAATGACTACTGCGATTATACCTCAAGTTTACACTTACAAAAATTCAAATGACTTAAATAAGTACGTTAGTGAAAAATAGACAAAAGCTCGCCAAAACTAGTTCCACCAATTTCTTTACTTCAAGTTCCTGTTAAGGAATAACAAATTTAATGGGGTGAATGAAAGTTCAGTGAGACCAAGAAAACAGGCAGGCAAACAAGTAAAACGAAAAGACTACACTTCTATATATAGCAAGGCATATCTCCATAGCATTCATGTAAGAGCATAGAAGAAACTAGATACGCATTCAAAAGAGGATACAGGAGCTCTCACGAGCTAATCTACTTTCATGCCTTTCAGTTGTATTTAGAAGCAGTTTCTATCCATTGACACTCTGTCAACCAAGCAAGAAATATTCTGTAGATCACCACTTAACGCCATTTTCCATCCACCGTTTCACCCCCTACCGGTCTCGCACGCCAATAAGGGTGGTAATACTTGAGTTTACCCAATCAAGTGGTCGACGAGATTACTCTCCAATCGACTTTCAAGTCAAGAGCCCATAGCCCCTCGGCCAAGTCCTAATTGGCCCGAGTTGAATGGGTCACCAATGGGTTTTAGGGCCCAAGAACACAAGTAGGTCGATGAGTCAATACTCCACTCGACAAGCAGTCACAAGTACAAGTAACTCAAGTTCAAGTACAAGCAAGAAATCATCAAGTCAAGTAAGGGGGTGAGATAAAGTACACACCCACCTCAATAGATCCATTAACAAGAGTCACATACAAGCATGTAACAAGTTCATGAAAGTGATCAAGTAGGGCATCAAGTCATGCACTTGGCACTCACCATAATTTCACAAGTTTTACTTGTCACTCAAAGCAACACTGGTTTCTTCACTTACGAGTCCTGGAGCAATAAGGCACATTTCAGGTAGTGATTATTAGCTAAAATAGTCATACACAATCATGGATATCAATTTAAAATAAGATTGGAAACAAGAACAAGGGACATTGCATAGCGTATTCCAAAAACTCATTATTTCCCTAATAATTCATTATTTACTTTTCATAGTTAAAACTAAAAAATAACTTGAGCACATTCCCAGGAAGTCTTAGCAATTACCACTTCACAAGATAAATGAGTTTGCTCTCTTTTAAGAGACTCAACTTTGGTCTCAATTTGCCGCTTAAGCAAAGATAAGACATAAGAACATTCGGTAGAATTAATCCAAATAACAACTAGTGTATCAAGCCAAGTATAAAAGTTGACAATTTCTTTAGTTCCACTTAGTATTCATGCTATGCTAAACTTCACAAACATGAGTCATTTAGTTTCACTAGAATGTCATGGTTTATTCACTAAGTTTCATACATAAAAGTGCACTTAATATACATAAGCTACTAACTTGATTTGGATTGTCTAAATTCCTTGTATTTTCTTGAAGACAAATCCATGTGTGAGAAACATTTGGTAAACTTCAAGTTGATAGGTCAAGATCAAGTTCTTAGCACATTCTAGGATGCATCTTGTGCAAATTTGCCAAAAGTGTCTAACATAAGTATTATTACAAAGGTCTTAACAAACATGCAACACTCATTCGGCTATATGATTATGAGCAAAGTTAGTTATCAAACTATCTAGTTTTTGTTAGCTTCTAGTTTTTTGGTCATAACGGGAGCTTCACTCATCGGATTGAGATGCAATTTATACCGTTTCGAAACTAAGACATAGACCTACATTTATCATTTCTTATGAAGACATCGAGATCCAATTCATGTCTTTTCATGGTCAAAAATTGAAATCTTAGAAGTTCAGAAAGCTATCGGGTAAAATAGGATTTTTGGGCAATTAGGGGTATTTTGGTTATTTCACATGCTACAGTACTCCGATTGATCTGAAATTTTGTGACTAGAAATTTAATGCAATCCTCTACAACTTTCATGCTTTGTGCAAGATCCAATTTGGCCTTTATCATAGCCAAAATTTGCAATATTAGAAATCTTAGAAACTGTCGGGTCAATAATCAGGGCATTTGAGTAGTATTGAGAAAAAGTCCGTAACTCAATGTAGAAAAGTCAAAATCGAACATCATTGATTGCGTTTGAAACTAGATTCAAAGATCTTTTAGGGATATAAAATTTAGAACCCAAATCATTTCCTACAAGTGCCGAAAAATTTGGAAAATTGACTGAAAATGCTCTCTGATTTGCAATCCTACTTTATCAAATTCCAACAAGAAAACAAGGAAGAAAGTTCATTGGCTCAAATTAACATACAAGCAAGGCTTAAGGAACTACCAAGTATCTTAAGTAAGGATGCACCAAAAAAATAACACACAAAATGAGGAAATAAGGCTGGTTGTTCTTTCTTCTCTCTCTCAACCAGAATTCTGAAATTCAGCAGTCCTATTCCTTAGTTTCATCAAAATCATCAATCTTTTCTAGTTTAATTCCAAGGAAATCTTCATGCATGTTGAGTTCAAAGGATTATGAAGTATTTTAGGTAAAATCTTCACAATTCATTATCAAATTTCCAAGAAATAAAACACATAATATCTCTCTCTTTCTCGGGTTTTAGGCTGGAAATTTCCAGTGAGGATTCTTCAACTTTTCATCAAGTTTCATCCCTTTTCACTTGCTCAAAATATCAATCACACACATATATCTTATCTTCAACATGTAAGGTGTCATATAGACTCGATTCTTGGAAGAAAACTTCATTAAGGTCTCAAATATAGAACCAGAACTAGACCATCTCAACAAGTTTAAAATCTAAAATTTTTCCAGCATGAAAGTGAAACTTTTCTTCCTTCAAACTCATGCTAATCAATTAAAAGTTAACATGCATTCAAATATAACCAAAATATAAGTTATATAGATTGGATTCATAGAAAAATTTCATAAGAAAACCCACATGCATGCATCTTAAATCAATCGGCCAGCTTCTAATAAACTTTCCAGCAATAACTAAACTAAAACAAGGGTTTCTCTTATGCAATTTAAGCTTCCAAATCCTAATTTATCATACAAGAGTCAAAAACTAGATTTTCTCCAAGATATTAAAAGAGTTTAGAACTGAAAACTATCCTTAATTGTAGAAGATGAAAGCCGGAATTTTGTTTGAGTAAGGTGGAAATCCTCCTAAGCTTGTTTGCAAAATTTCCTAGCAAAACTTGGACCTTTTCTTCCTCCCAACCTCACGGCCCTCGATCTCTCCTCTAGCTCTCTCTATTCAAGTGGAAGACAAGAAATAAAATGAGGGTTTTGTCTTGAATATTTTGATTTTATTGAAATGAATTTGGTTGCATGGTAGTTTGTTTGAAACTCAAGGGCATATCGGTCTTTTCACTCCAATTTTGACAAGTGGCAATTTTTGTGACACTTGTCAAATTCCTCTTGCATGAAATTGATATAATTCCAATCCAACCAATCTACTTCTTATTAATCCTAATTTTGCCCCATAATTTTTAGTCTAACAACTATTAGGTCCTTATTTAATTATGAAAATTTTCAATTTACACCTATGTACTTAAATCTTTCATAGAATATGGTAAACATGTAATTAGATTCTCTAAGCACACACGTGAAATTAATATAGAATTTTGGGTTATCACAGTGTGAGTGTGTGTGTGTGTATTTGTGTGTGCTTATATTTGTAGGTCTCGAGAGCAACCTACGAGGGGATGAATTAGGTTGATAGAAATTAAAAACTTGATGAATGGCAATGATCACACAATTTGAGTTTATCAAGTTTTCTTGGTGATTCAACACTTGATCAAAGTATATAATGATCACAACAAGCAGATGATCACAAGTAAGTTCCAAGCAAAATAAATAAATAAATAAGAAAGATAGAATCAAATGGACTACCAAGTTGCACTCAACTTGAAGTCCAATACCTCAATGTTATTGCTACTTTAATTTGATGAAGTTACACCAAGTTGTACATGGAAGGATCACCCCTTGCTTGCTTCAATCTCTTCTTAATCAAGCCAAGAGGTTTTACAACAGCCTTGCTAACCCTCACTATGCTACACACTTGAACCTTCTTTCACAATTGAAAAGTAATGAGTGTTCACAAACTCACTTACACTACAAGTGCTAAGAAAGACACAAATTCTAGCTAAATTTGCTCTTGAAAGCTCGTAAGTAATGGTTGTCAAAAGTTCTCAACAAGTTCAGCTTTTAAGGTATTTATAGGGTGCAAAAATAACTGCCACAACTTCTCCAACGGCCTTGAATTAAATGCAAAAAAAACTAACTGTTAGACGTGCCGGACATCCGACGCCCTGTTCTGCGTCCGAAACCACTGTCCACAATTTGCTGAATTTCTATGTCATAAACTGTCGAACGTCCGAACCAAAGATTCCACCATCCGACAAAACCAGTAGTCAACTTCAACTTCCTCTCAACATGTCAGATGTCCGAAAGTTAGGTCTTCGTCCAAAGCGTTGTCGTAAACTGTCAGACGTCTAAAACGACCATCTGACAAAACCAATAGCCATCACATCTTCCATTCCAACCTGTCGGATGTCCGAACCCCTGCCTTGCGTCTGACAATATCGTCCGATACATATAGATGATATGTTTAGGTGAAAAACCTGTTTCAATACAATTTAGCTTGAAAGAACATTAGTAAAAATCATCATATTGGTTTGTTAATCATCAAAAGAGTCAACAATCACACCCTTTTTGATGATGACAAACCAAGTGATGATTTGAATGGAAATGAAAGCAAAAAAATGCATAATTACTGTTGTCCAAAAAAAATTCAATTTACACGTACTCTCCCTCACTTGCAAAACTCACTTTGCAATACTCCCCCTTATTCATAGCACTATAAAATAAAGACTCTAACTCAGTACAACTATACCATTTCAGAAGAACCAATATCATTTAATACCCTTTTCTCTCTCTTTTGTCATTAATAAAAAAAAATGGACTTCCAAAAGTCAAAGGTACATCTAATAAGTATTGATACCAAAACAGTAAACATTCAAAACCAATAAACATCCAAATATCCAAAAACATAAAGTTAAAAAAGATAAGCATCCAACAAGGTTCAGTTAGTCAAGGCCAACAAAGCCAATGCCAAACAAAAAAAGCCAAGGCCAATAGGTAATTTTGGCTTCAACAAAAAATATTAACAGAAGCCAAGAAGCAAGTAATGAGCAAAAAGATGTTGATCTAGAAATGCCTAATTGTATAAGTCTAATATATGCCTAAATGTCTAGAATTGGGGACGAGATGAACCACGACGCCTTCGAACAAGTCTGTACCCCTCTGAATTTTCCTCCGAATCAGTGTCCATTTCTTGAGGAGGAATGTGAAATTGGGAAGGACCAGGTTCCCGGGTCGGCTGAGATTGCTCCCGTGCTTGACCTTCAGTGACTTGTTTCTCTTGTGCAGTTTGCGCATGTGCTTGGCCTTCATGTTCTTCAGCAGTTTCCTCTTGTGCTTGTCTTGCAGTTCCTTGTGCAGTTTTCCTCTTGAGTTTGGCATTTAGTTTCTTGTTCAGTTTCCCTTTGAGTTTGAGAAGGCAAGAGGGTTTCCTTTAAGTTGAGAAAGGCTTCCTTTTGCTCCGAATTCATAACCATTTGAAGACCCTCCTCTAGAAGAATTTGCCTTTGTTTGATTTCATGAAGAAGGCTAAGGATAGGATCCAAGGAAGATGAAGACTGTGATGTTAATGGAGTAGAGAAAGCAAGTCTTGGGCGTTTAAAATGAGGAGTAACAGGAGTTTAAGGAATAGATTGTGGATCATGAACTTGTTTGGTATGGGTTTCCAAAGCAATCTCTTTGTACACCCATTCATCATCAGCAAAACAGATATTTTTCTTTTCAAAGTATGCTTTGGTGAAGAAACAGTTTGGATTTTCAGTAGTGGGTGCACCAATCAAAGGAATGTTGAAATGGTTAAGAATGGAAGTCAAGAATTTTCCATAAGAAATTTCCCTACGACTATCGGATTTCACTTTGTTCATAAAACGACACATTACAAATCCGAAATCAATCCTTATATCTTCCATAAAATGGTAAAATAAGTACAATTCCATTTTGTTTGCTGTGGTACGATGGCCAGAAGTGGGAATTAACAGATTGCCAATCATAACCTACAGAATCTGTTGCAGGAGTGTCAATTCATTTAAATCAGTTTCAGTTGGAATTTGAAAATTTGTTTGGAAATAAGATAAAAGTTTTGTTCCACTGAAATGATTGTAAGAAGTTGGTTGCTCTTCATATGAAAAGAAGTTTGCTACTCTGCTAGAGCAATCAGTTTCAATTGCAGCATTGAAAATTTCATTCACAATGTTAGGATCAAGAGTAATATGAATTCCATTGACCCTAGACACAATCTCAGAAGGAGTTCTATCTTGCCTAATATTAGCATAAAATTGGTGCACTATGGAGGGATAAATAATGTGGGAAAAAGTAAGAAGATGTCTCCATTTTTGAAAAGAAAATTTTTCAATGATCCAATCGAGTTTGTAGGCACAGAAATCAGAAATAGAAATGGAACGTTGGGTTATGAAGCTTTTCCTGCAAACTATGGAGAATCTTTCTTCTGCCTCAATATCAATGAAGGTAGGAAGTACGTTTCTGAGATGTTCCTATGCTTCTTCTTGCTGATCAGAAGCACGAGTACATCGTTGAGAGCCTCTTGTCCTTCCAGTTTCAAAGCTTCTTCTAGGTCCCCGTTTAGCAGTAGATGAGCTTCCTTTAACCCGCACCATTAAGAATGAATGGAGTGTAATGGATGATGCAGTGATGATAATACAATGCTGTTAATGCCTCTAAACACTAATAATCCCATGAATCAGTTCAAAGAAGCGAAATTTTGAACGTAGGGTTTGAAAAGGAAATTGGGGATTTTCTCAATTTTGATATATAGGGGAAATGTGAAAGATTATTTGCTGGAAATGATGTTTGGAAGTCGAATTTGGAAATAATTTTACTAAATCATTGCTTGAAGAGATCAAATTTTGATTTTTAGAGATGGAAAAATGGAAGAACCGTCTGTCCAAGAGAGAGAAAGAAATTAGCAAATGATTGTCCGAACCACCTTTTAAAAGGAATTTTAATGATGTCGAACGTCCGAACGTTAGAGTGCGTCCGATACATGCTTCCGATCCCCTGTTTTGTTAAAAAGTGGTTTTCTAGAGCTGTCGGATGTCCGATCCATGTGTAGGACGTCCGATAATAGTTGACACATAGCACAAATGTTGTCGGATGTCCGAAATCTGTAGGACGTCCGATCCCCTGTTTTCTTAATGAAATTTTTCTGAAATTCCCAGTTTGCTTCTCAAATGTACAAATTGCTCCAAAGGCAATGCTTTTGTAAAACTATCAGCAATTTGATCTTTTGAACATACATAATTAACACAAATTTCTCCTTTTTGAACAAGATCATGAATGAAATGATACTTGATGTCTATATGTTTTGTTTTAGAATGTTGAATGGGATTTTTGATTAAATTTATGGCACTAGTGTTATCACAAAACATAGGTACACAATCATATTTCAAATGAAAATCATATAAGGTGTGTTTCATCCAAATCAATTGAGCACAACAAGCACCGGCTGCTATATACTCAGTTTCCGCCATAGATAAAGAGATTGCATTTTGCTTTTTGCTGAACCAAAAGACTAAGCATTCACCTAGAAAATGACATGTACCACTTGTACTTTTTCTGTCTACTCTACAACCAGCGAAGTCGGCATCCGAAAAGCCAATTAAAGCAAAGTTAGAACATTTTGGATACCATAAACCATAATTCACAGTTCCTTTTAGATATCTAAAAATTCGTTTTACAGTTAGCAAGTGAGACTCTTTTGGATATGATTGAAATCGAGCACATAAGTAAACAGCAAATATAATATCGGGTCTACTTGTGGTTAAATAAAGCAAGCTACCAATCATACCTCTATAGCACTTCTCATCAACTTTTGTAGCTTCTTCATCTTTGTCAAGTTTGGTGGAGATGCACATAGGGGTGCCAACTTGTTTTGAGTCCTCCATTCCAAATCTTTTGAGAAGTTCCTTTGTGTACTTGGTTTGATTGATAAAAGTTCCTTCATGACTTTGGTGCACTTGAAATCCGAGAAAGAAGTTCATTTCTCCCATCATACTCATTTCGAACTCCTTTTGCATAACATTTGAAAATTCTTTGCACAACCATTCATTAGTAGCACCAAAAATGATATCATCCATATAAATTTGCACAATTAATAAATAATTCAAATTATTTTTGGTAAATAGAGTAGTGTCTACATCTCCTCTTTTAAAACCATTTTCAATCAAAAATCCACTTAAACGTTCGTACTAAACTCTTGGAGCTTGTTTCAAATCATATAAAGCTTTTGAAAGTTTAAACACATAATTGGGAAATTTTTCATTCTCAAATCCGGGGGGTTGATCAACGTAAACTTCTTGGTCAATAAAACCATTTAGAAATGCATTTTTAACATCCATTTGAAATAGTTTGAAACCTTTAAAATATGCAAATGCAAGAAACATTCTAATAGATTCTAATCTAGCTACAGGAGCAAAAGTTTCATCAAAATCTATCCCTTCTTCTTGTGCATAACCTTTTGCTACAAGTCTAGCTTTGTTTCTAACTATTTCTCCTTTATCATTTAACTTGTTTCTAAACACCCATTTTGTTCCAATCACGGGATGGTCTAAGGGTCTTTCAAACTAGTTTAGTTCTTCTTGCATGGCCACAATCCAACTATCATCTTTTAATGCCTCATTGACATTTTTGAACTCAATATGAGAAAGTAACACAAAGCTATCTACTAAAGCATTTTTATAGGAGCGAGTTTTTACCCTCTCGGATGAATCACCTATTATGAGCTCCTTCGGATGATGTTGAGTGAACTTCCAAACTTTTGGAAGATCTTTTTGAGTTTCTTCACCTTCATCTTTCTTTTCTTGTTCATCTCCTTCTTGAGATGTATCTTTCTTTGTGTCATCCTTCACTTCCTTGTCTTACTCTTCATGAAGGGTTAGTTTTTTAAGAGCTTCTTGGACACCTAAATCATCATCTTCACAAACATCCTTGGATACAACATCATTAGTTTCATCAAAAGTAACATGAATGGCTTCTTCTATGACAAGAGTCCTTCTATTGTACACTCTATAACTACGCGTATTTTCACAATATTCCAGGAAAATACCTTCATCCGTTTTCTTATCAAACTTTTCAAGATACTCTTTAATATTTAAAATAAAACATTTGATCCAAATACCCTAAAATAACCAACAATGGGCTTTTTGCCAAAAAGAGGTTCATATGAAGTTTTATGAAAAATTAGTCGTAAAAGAATTCTATTCATCACATAACAAGCCGTGTTCTATTTTTGGCAATTTCACATTCATTTAGCATGGTTCTTGCGGCTTCTTGAAGAATTCTATTTTTTCTTTTAACAACACCATTTTGTTGTGGAACTCTTGCTATTGGAACTCATGTGAAATTCCATTGTGATCACAAAATTCCGGAAAGCCACAATATTTAAACTCCGTCCCATTATCACTTCTAATTTTCACAATATTCAACTTTAGCAAATTTTGGACTTCTGCAAATAAGAAAACAAAATTTTTGAAAGTATCATCTTTATGAGCTAAAAACACAACCCAAGTGTATCTAGAAAAATCATCAACTATTACAAAATAATAACGTTTGCCACCTAAGTTAGCAACTTGAGTAGGACCAAATAGATCAAGATGTAAAAGCTCCAAAGGTTTTGAAGTAGAAACACAATTTTTTGGATTAAAGGAGACTTTTGTTTGTTTTCCAAATTAACAAGTATCACATATATGATCCTTTTCAAATTTGATTTTTGGTAATCCTCTAATAAGTTCCTTTTTGGAAATCTCATTGACTAAATCCATGTTAAAGTGACAAAGCCTTCTATGCCATAACCAAGGATCATCATTAGTAATCTTAAGACATTGAAAACTAGTCGAACCAATTTTCTCAAGAAAAACAACATAAATGTCATTGTATCTTTTCCCTTTAAAGACAATGTTAAAATTTGTATCAAGGATCAAACACTCATTGTGACAGCCCCACCTCCCCCTAAGGCGTACCAAAGGGTTTGGCGGACAGCCTGCCCAACTCTCGCCGGGACTCACTACAAATTCCCAAATATCGATCCAAACATTCATTCGTAAAGTCATCATTAAAAGTTATTAAAACTACTAATAAACTCTCACAAAATACAAACCCCAAAATTTAATTAAAGTTACATTGATAATAACTCATTGATAACAATTCCAAAGTACCATAAACCATCAAATTTATCCATTAATTTCAATCTTATACAAAATGAGGAAATCCTATAAAAGTACTAACATCCTCGATTCACGTGTCTCACCTCGAAACCTGTTAAGGAAAACAAATTGGGGTGAGCTAATGCTCAGTGAGGCCAAGAGAAACATGCACAGGCAACTCAAAGCAATTAAATAAATTAATAAAACAATAAAAAAGCCAAACAGTGAATTTAGCAATAAAGCTTTTAAACAATACAATGTAAAGGATACAGTTGCCGACTCCACATATCCACAATCTCTGTAATCACTTTCTCCGCTTCACAAGTATCATTTTCTGGTCATACGTTGACACTCGTCAACCACTCACTCACAGCCCACATTCACCACTTACTCCCTCTCCGTCCACTTACACCCCTTGACCGGGCGAACTCCTAAATTTGAGCGGTGATTGGCAAACCCACTATGAGTATGCCAAATGGGCTTATTCCAACCGGCGTTACTTTAAGCGGTAAAAAACTCATGGTTCACCCATCCCTTGCCGCCTATTGCGGACAAGGTGAAGGGATCCGATCATGGGTTTACGGCCCGACGTTATAAATAGTATAAACAAGCTCTAATCAATTCAAGCGGTCAAACAAGTAACCATTTAAACAGTCAATTCAAGAATGTGAGCGCGATAAAGTACACGCTCACCGGGGAACACAAGCATGCTTTCAATTTATTTACATCATTTAAAGCAATTAAACATGTACTTGAACACTCACCAAGTCAAAAGAGTAAGTAATTGTTCACACGGGCGGATTACACTTCTGCAGGTCCTTCCTCGAGGAAACTTTGATCACCTGAGGACAAATTTGAATCACTAACCAGGCCAAGCGAGTCGGTATGCCAAGCAATGAATTTGAAGTTTAGATAACTAGTTCCACTAATTGGCACTTTCAAAGAAAATTCATAACTAAAGTTTTACACATCGGAATTGGGCGAGGCTTGAGCCGTTGGAAACTAGATTCAACCCTCTAAAAGTCATGAGAAAACATCAAATGCAAATTACCAAAGTAGGGAAGTAAATTTTGGAGATGAAGTGGTTGCTGAGACAAAATCCAGGAAAACAAGTAGAATTTTTAGTCATATTTCAAGAATCACTGTAGCTCGTAGGAATGGATTTAGTGTGCAAGGTCATACCATTAGAAAGTTCTTTGAGTCTATTTTCAAATGCCGCTGACGGCACTTAATTTTGACTCTCAAGCACGAAATGACAGTCATTAGAACAGAACAGGACAGGCTGCCTGACAAAGCAGGTTTCCAGATTCACAGGGCCGACTTTGGTAAATCATTTGGAGGTCGAATACACATTGGATTGACACCAAATTTGGTACACATACTCTTCTATATATAGACTATAATCCTCTCAAGTTTCAGCCATAGACTCTGACGGGAAGGTCAGTTTCCAAGTGTATAAAATGTGTCCAGGTTTTCAAGTTCAAATCTGGAAATTTGTTCAACTTCCTACTTGGGCAGAAATCTTTAAAAAATCGTAACTTGAGTTATATAAATCCAAATTTTACAAGATTGGTACCATTGGAAACCTATTTTAATTCTATAAAACTTTGCAAAAGGCATCAAGATAAAATTCTGGACAGAAACTGCCCAGATTTTTTATTAAGAAATAGCTACAGTACCAAAACAGAACAGGACAGGTTGACTGTCCAGCCAACTTTGAAAATTCACCAAAAATTGTAGAAAATGAATTGGCCTCTGAAATTTATACAGTTTATAGTCCTATGTAATAAGTTTCAACAGCTATCAACGGCACTCAATTCCAACTCTCGAGCAAGAAATTATAGCAGTTCAAACAGGGTGGGTTTGAAATTCTGAAATTTCTGTTTTCAAGATTTGCAGGGTAGAATTCTAGGTCCTGTTTGAGTGACGGTTTCTTGTCCAAAAATTACCAAATTTGATATACCAAAACTACCATATAAAGGGTAGGTTCACACCAAATTTCAGCCATAAATTCAAACAATGAATGTCAAACCGAAATGAAACTCAAAGCTGGGGAAAATTTTCCAGATTAAAAAGGCAGTTTTGAAACATCATTTGAGCAAAGAAATGGTACTGGAAAAGAACCAAATTTTGCAGACTTAACCCTCTGTATATGAGCTACTTTTGTACCAAAATTTAGCTAGAAACTCTCACGGGAAGACAGTTTTCTAGTCACCCAAAGTGGTCACAACATCATTGATTCAATCCTGCCAAGTTTCATTCATTTACTTCTCATTGCTTTTAACACATCTAAACCACCACCATAAGACCTCATTTTCGAACCTAAGGTAGTTTTAAGCTTCCTTAACCCAATAGTGGTCAAAATTGATACAAGTTTAGCTCAAAACTTAGCACTAAAACAGCCTCAAAAATCGGACAGCATGCCTGCCCAATTTCTAGTTTTCCTTGTTCCACTAAACACCAATTTTGCTTAACCCTTGAAAGGATTTTGTGTGGGGTAAATTAACAACTTAACCCTCACATTTAAGCCTCACCGTTAACCTTTAAGCTTGTCAAAATCACAGCCAAAATATAAAAAGGAAAACAGCAATTTTTCTTCATCATTTTCTTCCTTTCCCAACCGGTTTTTCCTTGAGATTTTTCCTCAAATTTTCAGCCACCATTTACAACATATATACTTACATTGCATCATTAATTATGCTAGAAATCATATTATCACAAGTGTGGGAGTCCAAGAGCCCACTCATTCAAACCAAAATCATGAAAGACAATTTAATGAAATTTATCTAAAATTGCAAACCAACACAAGAATCAACTTCATCAACAAATGTCAAGGTTCTAGCAACCTCTCAAGCTCCAAATCCTAACATCATGCTTAAAAATAGAATTAATAGACAAAGATGCAAGCTTTAGTTCCTTACCTCCTCCAAGAAGTAGGCAAAAATTCTCCCAAGAAATGCTAGACTAAAGCTTCCCAATGCTTCTCCTCAAAGCTCCTCACCCAAGTTCAAGCTCAAGTCAAGATTAATGGAGGTTGTAGGTGGTTTTAGAAGGGAATTTGGTGGAAGAAATTTGATGAAATTTCAGGGGAAGAGGGGAAGGGAGTTCTGCCAAGGGAGGAAGAAGAGAGTGGTTTTGGTGCAATTTTGAGTGAATTAAATGAGAAGGGAAAGACAAGACATAAAGCTTGTCTTATGAGATAAAAAGTCAACAAATGAATCTTGATCTTTGGCTAATAATTTTGGAGAGAAAATAATCATCTCACTTAGCTAGAGATTAAAGGGTCAATCTTGGTTAGAGGGAGAAATGAAAAGGAATAAGTGAGAGTGAATTAGGTGAATTAAGTGGAAGAAACAATGGCTAAATAAAATTCTAGTTTCAAGGAGGTTAATTCAACTTAAACTAAGATTTCAAATCCCCAATGATAATCACTCTTTTAATTCACCTCTAGTCACTAGATTACTTAACCTTCGGGTGATCATCCTTACACTCCAGCTCACTTGCAATTTCTATCTTGAAAACGTGTCCATATTCATTTTTTCACAATTAATTGACAGAAAAATCAAATTGATGTTTAAAAATAGTTTTTAAAATAAAATGTGGTAATGTAGGGTGTAAATGCAATTTAAAATGATTTAAAACAAGTAAAACAAGTATTCAGAGAAATTAAATAATTAATTAAATAAATAGGTCAAACAAAAATAAAATTTTTGGGTCCTCACACTCATGCCTTTTAAATAGCACATAAAAGTTCCTATCACATAATTGACTAACACTCAATAAATTATAACCCAAATTATCAACCAAAAGAACATTATGAACAAAGGTTTCACCATTTTTACCAACATCTCCAATCCCAATTGTCTTAGCTTTAGTGTCATCTCCAAATGTGACTTTTCCATTACTTTTTGACTTAAACTTAACAAAATGAGATGAATCACCGGTCATGTGTCTTGAGCATCCACTATCAATGAACCATTTTGATGCTTTGTTTGAATTCTTCAATCATTACCTACACAAAGTAGAATGAGAGATAACCTACCCTTTGTATTTTGGGTCCTTAGGAGTTAGTTGCAATCTCTAACTATCAAGTAGTTTTAAATTTCTCATATTTTTCTTAATATAGAAATGACTTTTCATATATCCATATTGACAACAAAAACTACACATTTTATGGTATCTTTAACACCAATGGGTTTTAAATATCTAATTCCCATTTTTCTAAGAATGGCAAATTTATTTTCACCAAAAGTAGCTCTTCTAACATTCATTTGAAGAATTTTTTGTTTCTTATTTTGAAGGAACTCATTTAAATCATCCATTCTTTTCTTCAAACTACTTTGCTCCTCTTGTAGCTTTTTGCAAAACTTTTATTTTTCATCAAGTTTCTTTTGCAAATCCAAATCAATCTCAAGTTCTTTCAAATCATCATTTTCTTTCTTCAAACTTTTATTCTCTTGGAAGAGTTTTGAATTTTCACGAAGTAAGAAATTGATTTTAACAACTTTCTTTATTCTTGGCATAAGAATCTTTCAAACTTTCATGTAATTTTTCAACAAAGATTCAATGTCATCATCATTCTCATCATCACAGTCAAAGATAGAGTTACTAATGGATACCTCATCTTCTCCTATGACCATGAGTGCCATTTGAGCGGATTCTTCTTCCTCCTCTATTTCTCCATCGGAATTACACTCATTCCGAGTTATTTGGAAGTTATTATATTTTTGCCTTCTTTCTCCTCTTCCTTCCTTTTTCTTCTTCATTGGACATTCATTAGCATTGTGTCCAATTTGTCCATATTCAAAGCATTTATCTCCTTATTTCTTGTTGATCTCTTGCTTCCTTTTGCCTCTTTGATTGGGATTGTAGTTGTTAGGACCTCCCCTTCTAAATCTTCTGTTGTTGAAAATCCTTTTGAAGCTTTTGGAGAGGAGTGCCAAATCATTGTCATCCACTTCAACATCCTTATCATCTAAGGAGAATGAATCATCCTCCTCTTGTGAGGCTTTGAGAGCTATACTCCTTTTCACTTTTGCATTCTCTTCCTGTTGTACCTTAAACATGAATTTCAATTCATAAGAGGTTAGAGAATTAATAAGAGTTTCAATAGATATGGAATTTAAATCATTGGCTTCCTTTATAGCTGTTACTTTGCTCTCCCAATCTTTAGATAGAGCATTCAAGATCTTTCTATTTTTCTCACCCAATGTATATTCTTTGCCCAACACCTCTAAATCCTTTATGATGTCATTGAATCTACAATACATTTTGTCTACATTCTCATGGAGTTCCATTTTAAAGGATTCATATTTAGTGACAAGAAGGGATTTCTTTTGTTCTCTAACTTTGTCACTACCCTCATGTATTTCTCTTAATTTGTCCCATTTTTCTTTTGCTGTTTTACATTCTTTCACCCTTGTAGATTCATTAGCATCTAAGGCATTGTATAGCATATTCATAGTTTTTGCATTCAAGGTGAGATTTATCCTATCTTGGGGAGTCAATTCCATTCGTGTTTTTGATCTAGGCTGATGAGTAATTTCATCTACAACCATTGTTTCAAATGAACCTTCATTCCTGTATACCATAGTTCAATATCTATTGATTGCAATAAGATCTCCATTCTATCCTTCCAACTCACATAATTGACCCCATTAAACATAGGTGGTCTAGTGACTGATTGTCCCTCTAAGAATAATGCATTATTTGTTGCCATGATCACTCCAAAATCGATTGAACTTAATCTCTAGGAGACCAAGTTTTGATATCAATTGTAGGTCCCGAAAGCAAACTAAGAGGGGGGTGAATTAGGTTGATAGAAATTAAAAACTTGATGAATGGCAATGATCACACAATTTCAGTTTATCAAGTTTTCTTGGTGATTCAACACTTGATCAAAGTATATAATGATCACAACAAGTAGATGATCACAATTAAGTTCCAAGCAAAATAAATAAATAAATAAGAAAGATGGAATCAAATGGACTACCAAGTTGCACTCAACTTAAAGTCCAATACCTCAATGTTATTGCTACTTCAATTTGATGAAGTTATACCAAGTTGTACATGGAAGGATCACCCCTTGCTTGCTTCAATCTCTTCTTGATCAAGCCAAGAGGTTTTACAATAGCCTTACTAACCCTCACTATGCTACACACTTGAGTCTTCTTTCACAATTGAAAAGCAATGAGTGTTCACAAACTCACTTACACTACAAGTACTAAGAAAGACACAAATTCTAGCTAAATTTGCTCTTGAAAGCTTGTAAGTAATGGTTGTCAAAAGTTCTCAACAAGTTCAGCTTTTAAGGTATTTATAAGGTGCAAAAATAACTGCCATAACTTCTCTAACGGTCTTGAATTAAATGCAGAAAAAACTAGCTTAGTTAGGCGTGTGGACGTCGGCGCCACGTTTCGCGTCACGAAACCACAGATCCACGGTTGCACAATTTCTGTGTCGTAAACTGTCGGACGTCCAAACCAAAGACCCCACCGTCCGACAGAACTAGTAGCCAACTTGAACTTCCTCTCAACATGTCAGACGTCCGAAAGTTAGGTCTTCGTCCGAAAGTATCGTCCGAAGCATTGTCGTAAACTATCGGCGTCACGAAGCGACCGTCCGCGAACCAATGGCCATCCCATCTCATTCCAACTGTCGGACGTCGAAACCACCTTGTGTCCGGCGACATCGCCCGACACATATAGATGATATGTTTAGGTGAAAACCTGTCTCAATACAATTTAGTTTGAAAGAACATTAGTAAAAATCATCATATTGGTTTGTTAATCATCAAAAGAGCCAATAATATTACTAATAAATACAAAAGGATTGATAAAATTATGAAAAATTATAAAAATATTATAATTGGTGCATAAGTAAATTCATAACACAACTCTAATCTATACATTAATCATCTAGAATCATGTTAGTGAAAAACTACCTATATTTTGGTATCAAAGAAAGGAAAAAATATATGAAATAAAGTCATGAATGCTTTTATGCTTTTTTTTTTTATTTTCCCAAACTATTTCCAAAGAGAAATTAAGTGAAATTATTCTGAGAAATTATTAAACAACAAGGATAGGAAACATAGATAAGGAAGATAAAATAGTAAAATTAAAATTAAAAATTAAAAAAGGAAAGAAATGCCCAGACTGCCAAATGCCTAAATGTCCAAATGTTCGTCACGTTGTGTGGGGTGCATGCCTAACAACACTCGAGACATTTGGATTGGATTCGTCCCAAAAATGCATTTTAAAACAATGCTTCAACTAATCATCCTACCCCTTCCTTGGTGG
The DNA here is from genome assembly GCA_013103745.1 of Gardenia jasminoides. Lineage (NCBI taxonomy): Eukaryota > Viridiplantae > Streptophyta > Magnoliopsida > Gentianales > Rubiaceae > Gardenia > Gardenia jasminoides. The sequence continues at coordinate 626,066 of CM023104.1, read as the reverse complement.
GGAAAAAAATCTTAGACTAATTCTCTCTGGATAATTCTATCTACTCTACCTTGTATATAGAAAGAAAGCTAAGTTACTGTAGCAACACCAATTATTACCACATGGCTCTCCTTGCTGTTGACAAGTTGCATTCCTCTTATCTAAGAGATTCTTGTTTTGGTTTTCTATGAGCCAAATGTCATTTCTGCCCAAACTTATCCCAAACCACTTAACCTAATTTTCTTCCTTATTTTCTCTCTCCAAAATTTCACCACCGCTCTCAATATTCTTTTTTCATCCTTATCGTTCTTTTTTTAGTTAGCCTCTTTTGGAAAGACCCATGATGCTTTCCATATTCAAATATATGGTAGTATCTTCTTTGACTAGGATTAGTTATCTATGATTTTTTCTGTTTTCTTATCAAGATACTTTTTAGTTTTTACAGGATGTAAAATGAAAATTTGATGTTAAATTTAGTCGTCAAGACCTGAGAGGGAGAAATGGAAGTTACGGGAAATAGAGGCTCCGATTGGATTGGGATTTTTTGACCTATTTTTGAAAAAAATTCTATATGCTATAGTAAAACATAAACTAAAATAATTCCAAAAACACAAATTTAAATAAATATTTGAAAAACAACTCACACATACATAAACAAATAAAAAATCCTTCTTACCCTCAGCAATACCCTACCTACTGCCACCCCACCTCCTTCTCCATTTCTCTCTCTCTCTCTCTCTCTCTCTCTCTCTCTCTCTCCTCCTCCCTCCCTCCCTTCTCCCCTCTCCTCCCTCTCCTCTCTTCTCTCTCTCCTCCCTCTCCCCTCTTCTCTCTCTCCTCCATCTCTCTCTTTCTCCCCTCCCCCTTCCTCCCTTCCTCACAACCCATCTCCCTCTCCTCTTTGGTCGTGACTAGCGACCGGATCTGGTTGCTAGTTGTGACCAGAGAGGAGGGAAGGAGGTGGGAGGGGGAGAAAGAGAGAGGAAAGGAGAGAGAAGAAGAGGAAAGAGAGAGGGAAGGAGAAGGAGGAGGGTAATTTTCAAAAAAATATCCCAAATAAAATTTTAATTTTTAAAAAATACTTATAAAACAACCCTAAAAGCACTTTCAAAAACAATCCAAGGG